>KZ653308.1:3728-61965 GCA_001010745.2 Gerris buenoi
ATTGTCTGCTACCTCGGAAAAAATAGCATATGCTACACGACTGTGAAGTGTTTTTTCTTTACCTTGGCAATATTTCCTGTCTCGCTTCGCTCGACAGTAAATGTAATTGCCGCGGTAAAGAAAAAACTCACTTCACAGCCTAGTAACATAATATACTATTATTTATTTATTAAATACTATTGCTGTCTAAACCCATCAGTTAATGTCATATCTAGTAAGAAACATTTATCTAGTCCCAGTGCCCTAGAATTAAATATAGACTCAAAGAGGTATTAAAAGAATTTACGAAATACTTTGAGAAGCATTATACAGTTTTATATTTTATTTAATTTTTTTTAAATTTAATTTTATAAGGCAACATTTATGCATTTTTATAACAAGAATGGCTCATTTACATTTAAGTATAGTTTTTATATATCAGTACAAAATACATGTTCTTTTTTTCATAAACTATAAAAAAGAAAAAAAAATCTAAGACAAGACTAAAAAATAATAATTATATATAATAGGAAAAATGTGCTTAAAATTTTATTAATTTAAGCAATAGGAAATAAAATTATAATGTATTGCGTAAACAAAGGTAATATTAAAACAACGCTAATAAAGTATCTAATATGTATAAACAAGAAAATTAACAAAATATGGGATTTAAAATTAAAGTTCAAACTATAACAATTTAAAAGATATTAAAATTTACTTCGAAGCTCTAAAAGCTTCTCTTATAAACGCTGAACATCTTTACAAGTCGAAGCTATTGATTACAAAGAATTATAAGATATCTGAATTTCTTTGGATCGAGAAACAAAAATAAAATAATAACATACATACTTTAAAATATAGGGGTTTATTATTGTAATAAAACGATTAATAGGAAAATCAGAGATAAAAACATAATTTAAATAGATTTTTTTCCGTGGTAGGCTGTGAAATAGTAACTTTAGAGCCTAAAAAACAAAGCTAAAATCAATTTTTTCATTACGTGGACTTAAAAAATCTTTTCATTACTCCTGGCAGTAAAGAAAACATTTTTTACGTCCTAGGACGCAAACAAATTTTTTCTTTACTCCAAGCAGTTATCAAAACTTCCGCATTAGCGCTACTTTCTTAGAGAAAATACGATTGAATTCCGCTAGATGGCAGTGCGTTTTATTTATCTTTTCTTATAATGTAACCTCTTTTTAAGGTTTCTTTTTTTTATCTTAAGTTTGAACTAATATTTGTTATTATTATATTGATTATTGATTAATATTTAATGTTTTTTCATTGTCTGCTACCTCGGAAAAAATAGCATATGCTACACGACTGTGAAGTGTTTTTTCTTTACCTTGGAAATATTTCCTGTCTCGCTTCGCTCGACAGTAAATGTAATTGCCGCGGTAAAGAAAAAACTCACTTCACAGCCTAGTAACATAATATACTATTATTTATTTATTAAATACTATTGCTGTCTAAACCCATCAGTTAATGTCATATCTAGTAAGAAACATTTATCTAGTCCCAGTGCCCTAGAATTAAATATAGACTCAAAGAGGTATTAAAAGAATTTACGAAATACTTTGAGTTGTCATAACGATGATGAACATTCTAGAGAATGTTCCTGATGATGCGGAGCATCCTAGAGAATGTTCCTGATGATGCTGAACATGCTAGAGAATGTTCCTGATGATGCTTCTAGCACTAAAGTATTCTCAGGGATGTTAAGAATGCAGATCACATAACGTCATGCTTGGAGACGATAACATTGCTGAAGATGCTGCAGTGCAAAAATTTGGTATTCACCAGGGATCGTTCCAAGGTTCATGGAACCCTGGGCAGAGAATTTTTATAGTGTCCTTTATTTTGTTTCCGGTATTTGACAAGCAAAAAAAAAAAAAGTTCCGGTGTTCAGCTCCCCTCTGAAATCGACATCCTGGGCAAATGCCCACTCAGTCCTTTGATGGATTAGGGCCAGGTATTCATTGGAAGACTTAGATATGTCTTAATGATATTGTCTTGTGGAGATATTGATTGTTAGAATAACAAATTCCAACAGTTAGTTTAGAAATAAGAGTTTACATTTTAGATATGATTCCTCGACGAGTCCATTGCCTTAACGTCGGTTAGTTACTTAGAATATATTAAAGATCTCTTTTTAAGTCCCTCTTCAGGACTTTTTACTACTGGAACCATCAAAAACGTCGAATTTTACATCCATCAAGAAGTGGCGTCCATTGATAAGATTATTAAGATGTCTTTAACAGATAATTTAATTTTATGGAACTTTCCCTTTAAACGCATTTGGACTCTAGAGATGATGATTTTTTTATTTGCTAGCACTAATTTTTTTATAGCACAGAAGTTTAAATTGCAATCACAGCTGTTAATTTGCGTGTTTAAGAATTCCAATGTTGATAAGACTTTGCTTGGTGACGAATAATAAAAATAATTTAAATTATGCATAATTTACAGTTTTAAGACTACAAATATGCGATATAACAAAACAAAAAACCTAAATGATTCTACTTTGCATAATTTGGGTTCAGTAACTCTCTCTTCCATTAACGGAGGAAGGTTTAAAGAAGCTTAGGTGTTTAAGCCGAAAGCACGTGGGCTTTTAATTAAGGCAGAAGACTAAATGATTCATAGATCTTCATTTAGATCTAAATATTTTCTTTTACTTTAAGGTAGGTTAAGAAAAATAGCTCGAATACATTTAATTGAAAACTAAAAAAAGTTGTGATGAATCCTACCTCGATAATTTGTTAATTAAGTCTTATGCATTTTTTATTATTTTTATTTGTTTTTGTTTATCGTCACGTGTTAAATCGTAAGGGATTTGTTTTGATTTGGTTTACAGGTACATTCCGTTGACAAGGAAGTCGGCATCGTGAGCGAATGTTTTTCCTCCTCTTCTGAGTCTTCTTCTCACTGTTCTAATCCTGCAGCCAACCAGCACAACCATCAAAGCAGTAATAAGAAGACCTACAAGAAAAACAGAAAAATCATAAGAGAAAATGGAAACAATGTACAGTCGGACCTCCATACTCGTGCACTCGTACAACGAAATGGATGGTTCCAGAAAAAAATCGCAGTATAGAAATTTCTTCTTTGTATGTGGACATTTTCTTTTTTAAGGGGGATAAATGAATGTTCCTGAAAGAGGAAGATTTTTATCCCGTACCATTTACACCCATTGCAGAAGTTCTTCTACGTGTTTGCACTTACGTCTTACGCCCTTTATTNCGTAGAAATTAATGATATTTTTAAATAGCTCAGACGATTAACGAAGCTATAAGGTACGAGCTCGTATTTAGAGAAAGTTTCTACAGAGCCTCAAATGTAAAACGTAACTACCTAGTATAATTCAATTAATGTTGGATTACACACCAGTTTTATGCATAGCTTGCCAAGCTGCCTGATTGTTATATTGATTTGGTGGTCCCAGTCTGTATTGTGGATTTTCATAATAATTATACCTCATGTATTCATTGGACGGCTGTTCGTTATTGTATCCCATGCTTCTGAAATAAAAATAAAATGAACGAAACAAACAAAAACAATTATTTGGACAATCAAATTTTTCAAGCATATAGTTATACATTTTTAAACATTAAGCATACATTTAACTAATAAATACAAAACGCTTGTCAACTCATTGCAACGAACATTTAACCATTCTGGCAAGTTTTACACTGGGCGACGTTCGCACAGAATGTTTTACAAATTTTACCGAAATTTTCGTGAAAAATTTAAATTTTTGTTGTTCTTCTGAAGACTTTGCTTATCATGCGAAGTTTTTGGCTTATCTAATAAAAAAATCTAGATAATACCTATATATTTTTTATGAAGCTTACCCTGCAGGATTGTCGGGAAAGTTATGCGGTGGAGGATATCTTTCATTTTGAGTTATAATTCCATTTCCTTTGTGATTAAATATCTGACCATTAGGACCTGAAAAATGAATGATTTAAGAGTCAGTGTATCAGTAAACCACCTCACCAGGGTATATGCATTATATTAAAGTATAGAGTGTCAACAAAAGAACTCCGACTCCAACGTCGAGCCCCCTAGTTTATTATAATTATTATTTAGACGGAGTCCTAATTCATTCCTTCAGAATGATCATAATGCTTACATTACCTTCAGTAAGGTTGGAGCAAAAAATTTAAGACTAAGTTTTGGACAAATGATATTGGTATCTCTAACTGTTTCTAGCCTAAGTTCTACTACCATTTTATATTTCAAATATTTATAACTCTTAGTTTTTGCTATGAAAGCGAATAGTAGAATGTACCCGTAATTCATAGTAGTTCTATAAAGACCGTATGAGATATTCATACATTGGAAAAGTACTTCTGCATTGAATTCACACCTGCAGAAAAATCTGCAAAAATCTGCAGAAGAAATGAGAAACAGAAGTTCCCATTTCTTCTGCAGATCTTACATGTCAGATCATCTAACATCTTAAGTACAGGGTCTGTTTCAAGTGCGGAAGGAGAGAATATACATAAATAGCAGGTAAACACGAGAACTTACCGAAAGTCAATGAAAGGATGGCTCCACTCGGACTGGAATTGTGTCCGTCAATTTCAGATGGAGCAAAGGCTGCGTCTGCCGTCAACTTCTCGATCTTTATATGTGACAACTGATGATGACGTTCTTCTTTAACATCTAATCCCAATAATTAAATTATGTATATTTGAAACATAAACTGTATATAAGCTTATACCCGCATACTATGAATGGTAGTTTATTATTTATTTATCTTCCAGAGAACACCATGTGAGAGTTTTTATAGATCAAGTTTCAAAACAATTGCAGGGATCCTTTTCTCCTCATGAGCAATTTCCTTTTTAATGGATCTGTTAAATGGGTTCGAATCTCAATAATAACAAAATCTCTGGTGTTCTCCGGAAGATTTAAATTTTTTAGCTTATTTACTTCCATCTAAATCTACTAATCTCACCAGGATATTAGTGACAAGATTAACTTTTTAATGTTACTGTTACTTTAAAGAAACAAAACTGGTAACAGTTTTGGACCAATTTTTTAATTCGTAAATGTAGAAACTTGGAGTTTAGGACCGGTGGTGACCGTGTCATAGTGGATGTATGTATGTGCCGAAATTTCACCTCCTATTCAAGAGACATGTTCAGGTTCAGGGTTTCGCATGTAGTTCTGATAACATTAAAAACGTGATCTCGTCCTGACACAACCACTACACCTCTACAGATGCCTCTGGCATAGGAGGAAAATCGTGGTCACCGTCACCACCGGAAGACCGGAAGACCCAGAACGTCACACTAATAAGATAGACGGAATGATTTTAAAAGAAGATTTTGATTCTTACACTTAGGTTTAGCTGTGGTTGTTGGGATGGTTGACGTAACTTGGGATAAAGAATTCTTTGAATTCTTCAGCTCTTCTTCTTTACTACTCTTGGCGAGATTTGTCAATTCCATATGAGCCTGTAAAATCAAAAGAGTCAAATAATAATTGAGGATTATTACTAAAGAATGGAATAATTAACATCGGCAATGGTACATTCCAAAGGTCTTTCAAGTGAATAAAGACAAATTTGATAAAATGTTGGTGTTGGTAAGCGGAGTTCTAAAGAGTAGATTGTGATTAACACAAAATAAATTGTGTTACGACGGACACTAAAACAATTATCGATGCTGACATTATCTTATTTAAAATTTCAATCGAAGAAGTGACTTTGCGTGTTCATAAACAGCCAATACCTATATTATAATATGTACAGTACTGGAACAATTTTTCTCTTACATTTCGTTTTAAGATAAGATCATATTTTAAATCCATGACAATTCAGGAAAACCCATTGATAATCGTTTATTATTATTGATCTGCACAGCATGCATCAATAAGCCTTACCCTATTTTCATATGCAGTTTGAGCTTGAAGTCGAGCCTGCGAAATGGGTTGAGGAGGCCCAGCCATCATCGGCTGGTTTCCAACATGCTGCTGTGAGTTCATCATCATCTGTCTATTGTCCATTATGGGTTGTTTGTTATCTATCATAGACTGCCTGTTATCCATCATGGGCTGTCTATTATCCATCATCTGAGCTCTTCCTCTGTATGAGTTCTCGTCGTAGTAAAATTCCTGAGGCATCATGCCATTAGGATATCGGTCATTCTTCATCATAGGATCATCTCCTGCAATATATTTTTCAACGATAAGGTTAGGTTTAAGATAAGCTCTTTGAATTAATAAGTGAAACCAATTATGAGAATCAGATATGTAACCATATCATAGAACTGCAACCATTTCGGTGAAGCGTTTCTTCTTCCTATCTTTATAGTGCCTGTATGAATAGCTAAGAATGATTTCCCAAATAATTATTTGGATTAGATCAACCATACCCAATTAAATAAGCTGCGTTTCTCTCTCTCCACACACCACAGCGAACCTGGCTTTGAGAGGACGGACATATCATATGGCTATATACGGTAGGTAGTGATGGGTAGCACATGGGGATGATAGGTAGAAGGAAAAGCCTCTCCACGTAAAATAGATGGATTTTACGTAGAATTCGACCTTTAATGATGACCTCCACTAACGTTGCATATCCCATCTTATGTGATGGGTAGCACAAGATGTTACCCATCACATGGGTAAGGCGCGGTTCTCCCATCAGCATAAGTCGAATTTATTTGTTTTACAAGACTAACATTAACAGCTGCTGCCTTTACATTTAAAAACAACGATTTAATCGCTTATAAAATAGTTCTTTAAAGAAGTGGATCCAAGATTTGATGCCACAAAGCACAAATGAAAGTAATCGTAGAAATTAATGATATTTTTAAATAGCTCAGACGATTAACGAAGCTATAAGGTACGAGCTCGTATTTAGAGAAAGTTTCTACAGAGCCTCAAATGTAAAACGTAACTACCTAGTATAATTCAATTAATGTTGGATTACACACCAGTTTTATGCATAGCTTGCCAAGCTGCCTGATTGTTATATTGATTTGGTGGTCCCAGTCTGTATTGTGGATTTTCATAATAATTATACCTCATGTATTCATTGGACGGCTGTTCGTTATTGTATCCCATGCTTCTGAAATAAAAATAAAATGAACGAAACAAACAAAAACAATTATTTGGACAATCAAATTTTTCAAGCATATAGTTAAACATTTTTAAACATTAAGCATACATTTAACTAATAAATACAAAACGCTTGTCAACTCATTGCAACGAACATTTAACCATTCTGGCAAGTTTTACACTGGGCGACGTTCGCACAGAATGTTTTAAAAATTTTACCGAAATTTTCGTGAAAAATTTAAATTTTTGTTGTTCTTCTGAAGACTTTGCTTATCATGCGAAGTTTTTGGCTTATCTAATAAAAAAATCTAGATAATACCTATATATTTTTTATGAAGCTTACCCTGCAGGATTGTCGGGAAAGTTATGCGGTGGAGGATATCTTTCATTTTGAGTTATAATTCCATTTCCTTTGTGATTAAATATCTGACCATTAGGACCTGAAAAATGAATGATTTAAGAGTCAGTGTATCAGTAAACCACCTCACCAGGGTATATGCATTATATTAAAGTATAGAGTGTCAACAAAAGAACTCCGACTCCAACGTCATGAAGATTAATTTTCAACACATTTAATTTTGGATTGGAACTCAAGCAGTCTCCATGAGAAAACTTAGTTATTTGTTTTGTTGAATGCAGGGGTTTAACCAGAAGTAGAATGGAGCTGAGTAGAGTGAAATCAACTCTTTACGACTTTGCTCTAGGTACCTATCTCATCGAATGTAAATTTTTAATTTTAGATGTTAGTATTAGTCCAGGAGATAACGTGCAAAATAGTATCTGACTAACATCAAGCTAGAATTTTGTGTATAAGTAAATTTTTTGGTGCCTTTTAAGAATATGTGTTCGTCTAACTTAGTCTGACATAGCATAGCAATAGGCATAAAAAAAAAAAAAATGGAGAGTGGCCAAATCCCACCCTTTTTGGTGGACAATGATCCTGAGTACGAAATTAGTTAGTAGCCCAAAAATCAAGTGAATGATTGTTCGTCACTTAATGGGATAGTTAGTCAAATATTACTCCAAATTAAAGAAGTCACCTATTAAGTGACAGAGTAACATCAACTTGATTACTGGTCAACTAACTAATTTAGGAATCATGAAAATCGCATTGTCCACCAAAAAAGTCGGGACATGGCCGCTCTCCAATCTCTTCATCGGTTTGTTTTATTGAAATGCCTATTGCCAAGCTATGACGAACTATGATGATTCCCGCAGACGAACTTAGCCAACCACATATTCGTAAAAGGTATCAAAACATTTACTTATACAACAAATTCTAGCTTGATGTTAAACAGACACTTTTTTGCACGCAATCTCCCGGACTATATAAGTGTAGTGTTAATGAAACTTCAGCAGCTGGAAAGTTTTAAGTTAACTAAAGGAATAAAAACTATAAGAAAATGTTATATAAATATTAAAATTGAAGTGTTTTTCACAGTTCAAGTGATTGAAATTGGACCTTCATAAATACTATATGTAATTTTATTTATATCAAAAAGAGGTGAAGAGAGCAAAGAATGATTGGAAGTCAAAACTCACCTTGATGGCTCGTTCACTGTCTCTGCAGAATGGTACATACAAATAAGGAAAATATAGATAGGTACCTTGAGGGTTCTGATGGTAGTTCCTGTCGTTGTACATCCACTGGCTATCAGGATTGCTCCTGTAGGCCATTCCTTCTCCTTCTCTTCCATACGCTAGTCTTGTGTTCGGACTTGCTGATTGTCTCTGTGGATTGGCGTTTTGAAAATTGTTTACAATAGGCGCTGGCTGTACTTCCCTGTCACCCACTTTTTCTACAGACGCTAGAAGAAATAAACAAGACAACACTTTAATGAAGAAAAATTTAAGTATTTATAATTATGTTAATATTTTATGTACTTCCATTAACTAATCTGTCTCTTGTCAAATTAACTCCATAATCGCTGATTTTGGCCTATCCTCTCGATCAGCCAATAGACGGTTCTGATCCAAAGAAAGAATGATGAATGATCCTAGAAAGTAATCAAGAAGCTCCAATTTTAGCCTCCTAATCCCTAATCTGCCTTTTTATTATTTCCTGATATCACTGTATGCACAGAGATCCCCATCAGTTTGACCATCTATTGATCTCCAGACTCCAGGCACTTCTGGGCAGGTGCGGGTGCAGAACTACAGAGTGCTCTTTACGGGTTCTGACTTTTGTCACTCAGATTGGCCAACATTTATGAGGCAAAAAAATAAAAAGCCAGGGCAGTGACATTTTTGTTTACATTCAAAATTTTTACTTCTCATTAGCTCCCTACCCTAATATTTCGGATTTTCCTGTGGTGACTAAAGTCACAACACGCGCAGTATGCAGCCCATACTGCAGCTCTTGGAGCTTTCGCTTTACTGAGGAATTTAATTATTGCTTGGCTGTCAAGGACGCCTTAACCCCAGGCGTCCTTGCAATGCCATCAAATCAAGAATCTCAATCTGTCCAGCGGATAAGTCGGGTTACTGAGCTCTCAATTAATATTCAATATCTTAATATCCAGCACCTAATATTTCCCACCATCTATGATTTCAAGGATTTACTCTTAGGTTTGTTTCTTCAACGTCAGAAAACACATATTTCATGTCATAAAAAAATTACTTTAAAAAATGAATGCATTCAATTACATCAATTTACTATTTAGTACAATAAAAAAAAATCAAAGAAGGCTTAAAGCAAATGTCAGATAAAATAAATGTTATCTAAGTTATCCAAAATAAGAAATTATATTTTGAACTAAACCTCAAGAATATAAAATACGTTAATTCCGCATCTCAAATCACAATGTAACTGTTTCTTATTGATGTAATTAATTTAGTCCAGGTTGCACCTTAAAAACAGGTTAGTTAATATTACTAAGAGTATCTGAATATTTACCAGTCTGGTGTGAATACTGTTGTTGAGAAGGTACCTTCTCAGGTTGACTCTTGGGTTCAGCGGGTAAAGTGCTTTTATCTGACTGTTCTTTACTCTTGAATGCCTCTAGCATAGGACTTGATGTAACTACTAATGGTTTCGTCGGCTCTTTTGTTACCGCCACCAGGATGGCTGCAAATAGAAACAGCAAAAATATGATTTATTTTTTATACAATTATTATTTTTAATTAAAATAAGATATTATAATTATTTTAGCCAGTAGCATATTAGTCAGTGGTTGTCTCTTACTGGCGATATAGTACTAAAAAGTGGAACAGAGCTACCTCCTGTTAGATCTTAACCTTTCATAAAAATCAAATCAGAGGTAAGTCAGTGTTGCTACAATTAGTGTGTACTGAAAAGTGGAAACAGAGCTACCTCCTGTTAGATCTTAACCTTTCATATAAATCAAATTAGAGGTAAGACAGTGTTGACATTTTCTTCATTTCATGGAAAAAGATGGAATCACGGATTTGTTTTTTGGTATTGAATCCACTGAAACCCATAGTTTAGCCAATCTTTACATCTTCCCTTGTGCACTCCTATTGGTAAAATATAGTACTAAAAAGTGAAAAATGAGCTACCTCCTATTAGATCTTAGCTTCCTGGTATTATATTTAAGAGCGACACATTTTTAAGTAGCTTTTGCATAATGATACATTTATAGTCTTAATTTAAAAAAACCAAAAAAAAAAAGCAATGGCTATTGATAAAAATAAGAAGGTGAAGGTTAAATGAAGATGAAGATGGTGATGTTGGTTCGAAAAATTCGGCCCTGGACCAACCATCCGTCCCCTTCACTTGAAGGGTTCGGATGTTTATAACCTCTTCGGTCGACCGCTGCCATTAATCGGTCACGTTCGGAAACAAGATTATTTCAAGCTACTATGACACTTGACACTATCCATAATCATCGACCGATCGGTTGGCCGGTTAGTGATTCCGAAAGCACCCTAAAGCCGTGTCCAGATTGCCGAATTGACTCTGCGCATGCCCAGAGTTAGAAGCGCAGGCGCACTTTAAACTGGGCATGTGCAGAGACCTGTGCTCGGATCGTTTCCACTGTTCGGTTCAGCAGTCTGGACACGGCTTAAGATGTACATTTTCTCTTATTGGTCCAAAGGTTTTCTTGTGGAGTTCATAGTGTTACCGCAACCCTGCTCTCTTCCCTGAATAATCAAATTCTTATATCCATAACTATTCAGAGGAAGAGCGCAAAGCAGCAACGCACAAGCTTCAACTTGATATCTAAATTGATAAGACATAAGACATGAGAATTTTAATCAAATTCAATTGAGACATAGATATACAGTAGGGTGTTGCACCTGTATGTAAGATTGTTTGAATTTGTTGGCTCTAAACGTAATGAAGGTACCTCAAGGAGTCATTTTACACCTTAAGTCTGTTATTTTGTAAATTTATCTGAAGAAGGCTGCTTTAGAATAACCGAAACCGGTCAATTGTTAGTTACAATTTTTTTGTGAGAAGACATTGTTTGGTTATTGTACTACACATCTTTTATAATGAGTCACTGTCACACATAGGAGAAAACACAGTTGAGAAACTTAATTCTCTTTTTGTATTTAAACTTATAGTGTGAATTCCCAATTTAGTAGATATGGTTATCAGTAGTAGTAATAAGGGCGGGGAGGCCTAGCCTGGCAAACAGACCATCTTTGGATCCTTTTTGCCAACCCAAGAAGTTCCCACACCCCTCGAACCACTTCCACCTCATCCTAGAACCTTTTTGTTTGGGTTATGAAGGAGAGGATATCTTGCCACTTCACACTGTTCCTACTGTTCGGTTCAGCAGTCTGGACACGGCTTCAGATGTACATTTTCTCTTATTGGTCCAAAGGTTTTCTTGTGGAGTTCATAGTGTTACCGCAACCCTGCTCTCTTCCCTGAATAATCAAATTCTTATATCCATAACTATTCAGAGGAAGAGCGCAAAGCAGCAACGCACAAGCTTCAACTTGATATCTAAATTGATAAGACATAAGACATGAGAATTTTAATCAAATTCAATTGAGACATAGATATACAGTAGGGTGTTGCACCTGTATGTAAGATTGTTTGAATTTGTTGGCTCTAAACGTAATGAAGGTACCTCAAGGAGTCATTTTACACCTTAAGTCTGTTATTTTGTATATTTATCTGAAGAAGGCTGCTTTAGAATAACCGAAACCGGTCAATTGTTAGTTACAATGTTTTTGTGAGAAGACATTGTTTGGTTATTGAACTACACATCTTTTATAATGAGTCACTGTCACACATAGGAGAAAACACAGTTGAGAAACTTAATTCTCTTTTTGTATTTAAACTTATAGTGTGAATTCCCAATTTAGTAGATATGGTTATCAGTAGTAGTAATAAGGGCGGGGAGGCCTAGCCTGGCAAACAGACCATCTTTGGATCCTTTTTGCCAACCCAAGAAGTTCCCACACCCCTCGAACCACTTCCACCTCATCCTAGAACCTTTTTGTTTGGGTTATGAAGGAGAGGATATCTTGCCACTTCACACTGTTCCTCCACACTGATTTCTCCTTTTCCTAAGATATGAAAGCGTAATCTCTCATATCCTTCACACACTCCCAGGTAATGGAAAGCTGTTTCCTCTTTCTCTCCACACTGTGGACATATGGGGTCCTCTTCTACTATTAGTAATGCCAGATGTCTTCTGAGCCTGCAGTGTCCATTGAGTATGTTCTTTGGCAGCTGCTCATGATGTCAGCAACCTTTCATTGTTATTGGCCAAAGAACATTTTTATGGACTTACATACACTTCACTACCAATGGGTTTGTAGGATTCATAGAAATTTTTTTTAATTTGTAGAAGATATCTTGTATTTGCCCTTAGTATAGAAGTATAGGAGCCTCAGACCATGGTATGCCTCGTTCTTCAACCGGATATTTGACATCGTCCGCCCATTTTTTTCTTGGGAATTAGGATGCTTATTGTTTATCTTCATATTGGTGCAGTGTCACCAACATTGGTGTGGCGTGGCAAACATTCAAGGGAAAAGGAGGTTGTAACTCCTCATCCCAAAAGCTTTAACTAGCTGGAACCGCAACCAAATTTTTAGCCAAAAAGAAGCTTATCCTAAAGGCCCCCGCACACGATCAAACATTTTGCGCAAACATGATGTCGGGCAAATTTTGGCCATACACGTCAAACATCAAACAGCTCCATACACGGTCGAAATGTTTGCGCAAACATTTTGACCGTGTACCGTGTATGGGGGTGGGGGCCTTTAGAAAAAAATATAAATTAATGTTAGTTACGTTGCTTAGGACAGTCTAATTCTGGCGCCTCGTCGCTTCCATCAGCACACTGTGGTACACCATCGCAAGCATTGTAAATAGCAATACACTCGTGACTAGTGTGGCATTCAAACTGGGAGAATCTGTTGCATTTCTCCACCGGCTTGTCAACTGAAACATAGACACAACATAAATTAGGGGATTGCTTTATTTTTATTTTGTATCTGCTATAACATATAAAAAATTTACAAACTTTCTAAAATACATAGGGTGAGGGTGCATTTACAAACGCAGTTGTAAATGCTTTTTCTTTTAAGGTAGCCAGAGACGTCTAGGTAAAACTGTACGGGTTAAACAGTCGGTGTGCGGCTAAAAACCGTCCTTGTTGCCGGCATTCAAAAATATCTGCTGCATCTTGATTTTAACCGTCCGTTTTCAAAAATGTGTTCATTCAAGTCGGTTCGTATGTGGGACGACGAAGTTAAAAAGGACGGTTTTTGTCAGTGTCGGCTAAGTCCTCGATTAACCGCAAGTAATTTTAGTTTAAATAATTTTGTGTTTTGTAGTTAATAGAAATTTCGTTGTTGTTGTCACAATGACAGACTTAAGGAGTTATAACAAAGAATTTTATAGAAGCCATCTGTGCCTTTGGAAAGTTAAATCTACTGAGTATTCTGATAGAGATAATTACGAAGACATGATAATAAAATTACAATAAGTGATTAAGTGATAGTTCCACAACGAAAGAATCTGTTAAATAGAAAATCGACTCTACGAAAAACGAAACGCCTAGTGTGTGGATTTGGTCGTTGTTCGTGTTTACCCGTACAGTTTTACCCGTGCGGTTAAAACTGCCACAAAAGAACGTCGTCTGTGGCTACCTTTAAGGGTTCTTCAGCGTTATTCTTTTCATTCAAGTCGCTTTCCTATATAAAAAAAAGATTGAAAAAGCGAGAGAACATTGAGAAAATGCAGAATAAACAGGTTGGGTTTCCGGTGAAATCCACGTCACGAAGGGGTTGAAGTCCGACGTTTCGCTTCCACTACTGGAAGCATCTTCAGGGGTGTAGTGCATCGTGGTGTTGACTCGAAGCAAACACAGGAAAACCAAGCAAAACTGTTCATCCTGTGTTTGCTTCGAGTCAGTTCATCCAGTGATTGCTTCGAGTCAACACCACGATGCACCACACCCCTGAACCTGAAGATGCTTCCATCTGTGGAAGCGAAACGTCGGACTTAAACCCCTTCGTGACGTGGATTCCACCGGAAAACCAAGCTGTTTATTACGAGTCTACCCGCGGAAGCCTACGCACCAAGTTAAAATGCAGAATGTTATGGGTAATGGGTAGAATGTTATGCAGAATGTAGCATACTAGTTTAGAAAAATTATACAAGGTAAAATCGAGGAATGAATTTTAGCTCCAAATTTGGGGGCGCAACCCCTAAAAACTCAGAAAAAAAATATTTCTCGAAAACGGTTACGATTATTTTGATTGACAATTCTAAAATGTAGTCCATTTAAATACAAATCTTACGATATAAGAAACATCTAGTTCCTGAGACATTGCAGTTAACGCGGACGGAGAGAGGTCGAGTTCGATTCTCTGCCGAGGAGAAGTTATTTATATGATACATTTTGATAAAATATTCAATAATAATTAAATGTACCTACGAAAAAATGAAAACTAATAAATGGAAAACATTGGGCTAATTATGAACTCGTATATCAAAAAGTTTGTCTGAGTTATCTCGGACCGATTTTTTCACTTAATAGCGGCACTGCAGGTACCAACACAAAATCAAATATTGACTTGTTAAGAGTAAATTAATTGATTTCTATTAAAAATTAAGAAAATAAGTACAGACTAAGGAGTAAATAAAGTAGAGTTTGTAAATAAAAATTCCAATAATTATTAATTGAAGTTCGAAGATTGCAGCGTGACTGCTAAACATATAGATATAGATGGATAAAGCTTTCGAACGAATTTAGTCTGAGCATTAATATCATGTGGTAATAACGAATATGAGTTGCTTAATGCATTTAGATGCATTAGTTTAGATAGCCTACCTTAAATAACTTTAAAAAAAAGTTTTTTGCGCCTAAACATGTTTACCAAATTTTAAATAATTCGGTCTAATTTTACAATAACAAAATGTTAGTTTACTCAAAACAAATCTTAAGTGTCACAAACACAAGCATTACTGACAGACATGCCCATAATGCCATAATGCCATAATGCCATAATGCCCATATCCCTTGTTTTCTTTCAACAACGCTTGATGCGTTGGCTTCAATAAAAAAGCAAGGTAACCTTTTATCACTTTCGATTCGTGGAAATAATAAATGATGCCCTTTTATCACAGCTATGAGTCACAGGTGACCTCTGACAAAAAAACAAACTGAAGTTTGACTAAGCCCTCGATAAATATTTAAACTCTACAAACATCGGCAATATTATGACTACTAAACCTGCGATACATCTGTCACGAATGATTAAGTCCACCTCACCTGATTCCGGATAAACTTTATTATGTATCAGTTTCTATCAAAGTGATTCACCTGAATCGATCCTATATCTATTAGTCCGCTCAGGCTGACTCATTCCTCGCTCGCTTTTCGCTTTATTTACCTATTGTCATTATAGTTAAATTTTTAAGGTGATTTGTAAAAAGAAACAACTTTTCCTAGTGGAAAAAATTAATTGCTATAAACGACTTTTTACTTTCTCATATAAAGAGAAAGTATTTTGATAGCGCCAAATTCCATTTTGAGATTTTGATGGATTTACACGTTTTGAGGTCTATTGAGTAAAAAAAAATGGGGTTTTAAAAAAAAAATTCTATCTGTCATCGATCGTCTGACTGTCGTTTGTGTAGACGCATAGGGCCTAAACTACTGGGCCAATTTTGAAGAAAATTAGGCGTACACCCTCAAAAAAATCACACCACGAAGTAAAATCGAGAAATAAATTTGAGGCCGCTACCCTTAAATAACTTGAAAAAAATATTTCTCGAAACGGTTCCACCTATTTTGATAATAAAAATCTAAAATGTAGTCTATTTAAACTCGACTCTAACGATATATCGTAAGCCGAAAGAGATATGTATGAAAATAAATGTGATTTTGTTGAAAATCGTTTAGCCAATGGCCAAACTCATGTGTAGAATTTCGCGTCGGGATACTACAACAACAGACTACAAGAAAAACTTCTTGTAGCTACAAGAAAAATTGAAGAGGTGTATATAAAAATAAGAAAATCATAACGAGCAAAGTATAAATACTTATTTGCACAATTTAGTAAATTATAATTTAACAATCAGATCTTTGTTGTGTTATTTAAATTTGCTTCTTGCTCACCTATTTTATTTTTCTCACCTATTTCATATAATGTTTTCGCAGTTTGCGTAGTTTCTCCATGGATTAATGGGGATGCGTTTTCTATAATCCTCAAAGTTTCAAAACAAAAGCCGACATAATACCTACGTTATTCCCTTTATTAGAATAAATGCATAACTGAGCATGTGAATTTATGAGATTTACATAAATTTGTGTAGGCATATAACTTGATAATGTAAATTAATTATACATTCTAATACTTTTGACATGACAGATCTGTGCTAAGCTAAAGATTTTGATACTTCCTTAGATTGTTACTCGTACTCGACTGTATTTCTTAGAATACAATTGGATATAATTATTTATAACTCTATTTAAACAGCTGACATTCCAAAACATCCTTCCACATCCATTTCCTCTTTTGCCAATGACAAAACAGTTCTTTCTGTAAATCCAGATCCTTACCATGCCTCCAATTTTTGTCAAGAAAATCTTTTATCTATTGAGAACTGGTACAAAAAATGCTGTATTAAATTAAATAGAGAAAAAATCGGTCCGAGACAACTCAGACAAACTTTCTCATATACGAGTTCATAATTTCTTAGTCCAGTGTTTTGCATTTATTTATTTTCGTAAGTAAATTTAATTATTATTGATCATTTCATCAAAATTTATTATAAAAATAACTTCTCCTTGACCCTGGACGGAGAATCGAACCCGGGCTTTCTCCGTCCGCGTTTAGCTATTTTTCAAGAAACTTGTAAGCTATTTTCTAAGGAACTAGATTTTTCCGGAGAAAACGGCTTATATCGTTATATTCGTATTTAAATGGACTTCATTTTAGAATTTGTTAATCAAAATCGTCGGAACCGTTTTCGATAAATAAATCGTCGAAACCGTTTTTTCAGAGTTTTTTGGGGGGCAGCGCCCCCAAATTTTAAGCTAATATTCATTTCTCGATTACACCTCGGGGTATGATTTTTCTGGACATGTATGCCAAATTTCGTTAAAATCGGCCCAGTAGTTTAGGCTCCAGGCGTCTGCACGGACAGACGACAAGCGGACAAACATTTTTTAAAAACTACTTTTTTGGACTCAGGGGACCTTAAAACGTGTAAATCCATCAAAATCTCCAAAACGAATTTTCACGCCATCACAATACTTTCTCTTTATATGAGAAAGTAAAAAGTGTTTATGTAACGTTCACTCTGCGAGGAGCTACTTGTCCACCAGTATTTATGTTATCTTATCACCAACTTCCAATTTCGAATCATGTGCGGTACTTAGGACTTCATTTAGACCGAAGACTCGCCTGCATGAAGCGACGATACAGACTTTTGGACAACAGATCTAATTTTAACACTAACGAACAAACTAACTGTCTATAATCTAATTAAAAAACCTATTTGGACATACGGATTAGAACTGTGGGGATCGACGATCGACCAAACCATCGAATTCTTACATGATCCAATCCATGCAATCCTTAATCCTGCGAAAAATTTGTAATGCTCCTTCCTATACGTGACTAACCGTATAATACATAACGATCTAAATGTTCCTTATGGCCATACCCTCGCCTCATCTCGTTACAAGTCCTTCCACTCCCAGCACGTCCACCATCCTAATCCTCTGGTTCAGAACTTATCCTCTCCTCATATTCCTGGTACTCCGAGGCGACGTCTAAAGAGAAAGTGGCCCTGTGACCATTTTAGAGACGAATGCTTTTGTAATGAAAATTATTGGAGTACTACCACTGACCACTGGGTGGGATCTCCGAATCTGAGTTGTAACTGTGCTGGAATTGTAATTACCAAGTGAGATAAGGTCCTTTATATAATTAAATTTTATAGCTGTGGCAAAATAATAAACGACAAAAAAAAAATATACATTCCTTTATCTGAATAACTATTAAGACAAAGCGATGCTTAGTCCATTGTACTTTGGGACAGAGGAATATTACACTGTTTTTATAATGGAGTAACACTCTAAAGAAGGACCTTCCGTACACCTTCTTTAGATTGTTACTCCCTTGTGTTTTTACAAGGGGAGTAAGAGTCAAAAGAAGTACCAATATTTTTTGCATTTTACCAGTCAATAAGGCTCATAAGTAGTTAATATTAAAATATTATGGTACAAAGACATACACAAGAGTACATTTTTTCAATATTATATTCTACTATGTGGTCCTTGTTACCTCAAGATTATTATTAGCGCTAAGCCACGCAGGAGGTTATGAGTTCGATTCCCGTCTGTGATTTAAATGGGAAGCAGCTTAAGTAAATGCTAATTAGAAGGTTTGTACAGTTAGTAGAGCGACACACTAATCCCTTGTAATCCATTAAATTTTGTCTCATACAGACTTCAGTTTATTGCATCATGGACGTTTTTTAATTGGGCTATATTAGTAGAGTTTAGTAAACATTCTTACTGTGTTTAGTTTCTTGAGGCACCAGCTGGAGTGTTTCCTTGCTACCGGGAGGTGTTGTGGTGCTGGTTTTGATTACACGATTCTCTTCTATTTTCTTCACATTCTTATCTGGATCCCTGATAACATAAATATCAAACAAATTAGTTAAAATAATAACAAACAAAGTTCGTAAGCTTCCACTGTTGGAATTAAATTTAACGTCGAGGTCGGACTTCGAAGCACGGTTGAGCCCTAAAACTATATTTTGTTTATTATAGAATTTATTTTTAGCTTCTCTTTAATAAAACGATTTTGAATTTTTGCACAATACTTGTGCTCTACTCAAAACAGTAACGATGCGAATTAGCTTTTTAAGACGATTAATTTAATTTATTGAATGAGCGTATTAGTGAGTTCTTTATTTCAGAGAATTTTAAGTTTGTGTGTTTGCTTGTCTAACGATAACTGGCGTTAAAAGTGATTTGATCGAAATTTGGCACAGGCGCACCTCAGCATTTGCGACCACAGTATGTTGTCAAAAAACATTAACTGTGAAATTTTAAAATGAAAATTTCATACTTGATATTTTCAAGATGGCGGCCAATGCTGGAGTTTTTTGTAAGCATGACTTGTTGGTGTACACCGGTTTAAAGGTCTTAAAGAGCAGGAAAAAAAATATGTAACTATTATTTTAAAAATTTCATTCTTTGCCGGCATTTTAAAAATAAATATGGTCGAAATGTGGTTTTGGAAAAAATGTTAATGGTTTATATTAAATCTCTTTTCATGTATGTATATTAAGAATATCTAGGTTTTCACGAAGGAAAAACCTAAAAAAGGAGTTCTACGAAGACTTACGAGAAATGGTGGATGACTGCCCTACCAATGAAGAAATATTAATACTTGGCGATTTTAATGGAAGAGTGGGTAATCGATTAAATACTGAAGTTATTGATCCCTGGGGTGAGGGTACCGAAAATGACAACGGGAGAAGAGTGATTGTTTTGTGGAGAAGAAGAATGTGCAGTAATGAATGGATTTTTTCAACACAAAGACATCCAAAAGTATACATGGACCCAACCTAGTCGGGGTCTTAGATCAATTATAGACTATGTCGTTGCGAGACGGAGTCGAAATATTATTATTCAATTCAGAATGTCAGAGTCAAAAGGGGGGCGGAATGCAGTACGGACCATCATTTGGTACTAGCTAGAGTTGCGTTCCCCAAAAAAGCTAAGCATAAGATGTAAGATGGGGGTTTTGAACTCAATAAAAACTACAAGGAGCAAGTATTGAATGATTCGCGGTATAGAATTCACCTTCTACAAGATGAGAGTGTGAAACTGCTTTACCAAAATCGTCTTGAACAAAAATTGGACATGGCCAAGGAAGAATGGAATGCCTCAGACTTATATAATTTTTTGAAAGAGTGTGTTCATCAGGCGGCAACAGAGGCTCTAGGTATAGAAGAAGGGAAAAAATATTTAAAAGTGGGGTTGTCTACAAGAGCCCAGATCGCAATTAACCATAAAAAGGAAGCATATCAGCGGCAGCTAGTTGACAGCGGCCATTTTACCTCTAAGCCAACACTACCATTCAAAACTATCAATCTTTAGAAGAAACTTATTCTTTTTGTATTATAGCTTCATTATTTAATTATTTTATTATTATTCTGTTAATTGAGTCTCCGCTGGTGGGTTACCACTACCAGCCTAATGCCTTGTCTTGAGTTTTCCACCGGTGGGCTACCACTTCCGGCCGACCTTCTTGTCCACTTCCGCCGGTGGGCTACCACTTCCGGCCGACCTTCTTGTCCACTTCCGCTGGTGGGTGACCACTGCCAGTGAAGCCCTGTTGGTTTCGTCAATAGGGGGAACACTCATTGACACACTCCCTTGCCTATTCCGCCGGAGGGTTACCACTTCCGGCCCCCGACCTAGTCTTGTGTATACCGCCGGTGGGTTACCACTTCCGGCCGAAACGTACGCCCATCCGCTAGTGGGTTACCACTGCTAGCCTCTTGGTTTCGCTAGATGGGTTACCACTGTCTAGCACTCCTTTTAGCCCCCTTTCCGTTATCCGGGGACCACGGATAACCATTTACCCTATACCGCTAAGGGGTTACCACTCTTAGCCTAATCCACGTCTTGAGTTTGCGCCGGTCAGGTTACCACTGCCGGACACGTCCTTTTATATCCCGCTGGAGGGTGACCACTTCCAGCCTTGTCCTCTGACCACCTTCCGGCATCCGGGCACCACGGATGACCCCAAGACCACTTCCACTGAGGGGTGACCACTCTCAGTCTCTTCCCTGTTACTCCACTTCCGCTGAGGGGGCACCACTCTCAGTCTACTCCCCTTTTGACCACTACCGCTAAGGGGGTACCACTCTTAGCCTCCTACCCCTTTTATATTCCGCCGAGGGGTTACCACTCTCAGCCACTCTCCCTCGTTACCCAATCCCGCTGTCGGGGCACCACTGGCAGCCATTAGGTTTATTTATTCATATATATATATTTCTATCTCTCCCTTTTATTATTATGATTTTAAAGCCAGGGAGCATGGAGTTTCTTCCTTCTCTTCAAAGAGGAAGTGGCGACCGTGACTCAGCGTCAGCCCCTAATTTGCCCCCGGGCTGGTCGCGTCCTGACAGGCGGCGCGATTCCCCGGTAGTGCGCACGCGTTTCCCGTTTAGGCCCGTGTGCCAGGTGTCATAGTCTCACAGTGCAATGAGGACATTGAAGCATACAAAGCATATAAACGAGGAGAGAAAAGGCTGCTGCGATCCTCTAATAAGGAAAAAATGGGAAAATGCCTGTATGGAGATTGATCACACCTTGGGGTACAATAGATCGGCGTAAGCTAGGAAGGTTCTTAGGAAGATGAGAACAGAGGATAGCTCATCGCCAATGGTCCAACTTATTCACATGAAGCAATGGGAGGATCATTTCAAGAGTTTGTTAATAGAAGATAGAGCGATGTTTTTGGATCAAGAGCAGGCAGGGGAAGAGATACTTAGGAGGGCTGACGGAAGCACAGACCCGTTTCTGGAACAGGAGATAATAGAAACCCTTAGAGGGTCACCCAACGGGAAGGCTAGTCGGCTAGTGGACCAGGAGGAATGGTCATATAATTATGGAAGCATGGGGGGGCTGAAGCTTAACAGGCTACTGACTAAAATGTTTGATCAAGTCCTAGGAGGGGAAAGTGTTCCCGGTGAGAGGGGCTTGTCATACATCTCGGCCATATATAAGAAGAAAGGCAGCAGACGGGAGCCAAGAAACTATAGGGGTATCAGTGTTATGGCGTCAATTAGTAGGCTCTTGAGTAAAGTTATTAAGGCGAGACTGGAGAAAGTTATAGAGGGCTCAATGCTTGAGGATCAAGCTGGGTTTACTGCTGGGAGGTGCCTTGATCATGTGTTTATTACAGAGAAGATTACCGAGAAGATGGTAGCCAAAGGGCAAGGTGTCCACATGGCCTTTGTGGATCTGGAAAAGGCATATGATTCAGTGCCAATCAGGCTCTTGTGGAATGCATTGGGAATATCCGCGCGAATATCCAAGTTGGAAAGAGTGAGGAATGAGGAGATTAGGTGGCGGATGGAGGCAGACGAGACGGTGATAACTCGTATTGAGGAACGGGCACTTCGTTGGTAGGGTCATGTGAGGAGGATGGGAGAGAAGCGTTGGCCGCGCATAGGGCTGGAGTGGTCACCACCCGGCAGGAGAAAGAGAGGCCGTCCCAGAGCGACCTGAAAAGGAGGTGTCTTAAGGCTCTACCGCCCTTTGAGGTTAGGAAAAACAGTAAAACTCAAATAACTCTGGTTCTAAGCAAGATAAGATATCAAAAATCTAATCACAGGCTTCATTCCTAATTTTAATTCTGCACAATTTGAGTCCTATTTCAACTTTCTATGATAAATAGTACAGTCGCCATTTTAATACCACGATAAAACTCGTTGTATTAAAATGGCGCCTGTACTATTTATGGTCGGAAGTTGAAATAGGGCTCAAATTGTGCAGAATTAAAATTAGGAATGAAGCCTGTGATTAGATTTTTGATATCTTGCTTAGAACCAGAGTAATTTGAATTTTACTGTTTTTCCTAACCTCATAGGGCGGTAGAGCCTTAAGGTCAATGAGGGAACGGAACCTGCAGGACGGAGACTGGGAGGACCGCCAAGAGTGGAATTTAGGAATAACGGGCAACCGCTGACAAGTGGAGAGGCCCAGTAAAGTCAAGTAAGTAGGTTTTCCCCGAAAAATGTTTCATAGTAGCCATATTGAATACAAATATGGCGTATGTAAGATCAAAAGGCAAATTTTTCTACGCATGCGTTCAAGCATCGCATTACTAGAGGTCGACCAAGAAGTCATGGAAATCTGAGGAGTGCGCTAGTGTCGTCATGTACATTCAGTTTTTAATAAAATAGATCACTGTCAAAAAACACAGTGTTGTTCTTTGGTTATTAATCATTTTATTTTTTTAACTTCTATATTTTTTGCCACAGGCAACACTGTACCTGATAAGAAATCACTTCTACTATACGATAATATCTTTATATTATTATTTATTGATTATTCCTCTTTATTTTTGAGTTTGATTAACTTACTTAATCAAACTTTTTATTTCATCCCCGTTAATTGTAGCGTCCTTCGTATTTGCATCATCCCGTGGATTTGTGGATCTTACGAAAATCGTTTAGGACAGTTGTGACTATAACTCGAACTCGTACTGTATAAAAACAAACAAAACAGGAAACCTAACAGATTGGAAACCTTCCTGTTGTTATTCGTGAGATTTGACAACTAGAATAGCACCCGACTATACTGACTTCGGCAATACTCGGAAGTTCCGACTTTAAACGAAGCTAAGCTTTCAGTTTCTACCGTGTTCATGACTTCTTGGTCGACCTTTAGTATGTTAAATTTATACAATTTACTTTATTTGCCAAAATTTAGCATTTTTGAATAATAAAATTTAATCACAATTCCTTATATACCTATTTTTTTAAAAAAATTCCCATTAGAACACCAAATTGCATCTACAATTAGCCATGTATATGTATAGTTTGAACTTAGATGAGTGCAAAACAATCATTTTGTTATAAAAGCTAATAATAATAATAAGTTTCGTCAGATATTTCTTAACTTAACCTGAGATCTATGACACGATGGAATTTGAACCGAGTGGAATATGGCACATTGCGTGTTTAATTATTTGTATACCCATATTATTTGGCCGCGATATCTATGAGCTACATCAAGCGGTTTTAGGGTACACTTAAGCCCCAACTAATCTCCTAATCTACACGTAATTACAGATTAGCCCAGGACAAACTTAAAAAGAAAGGGTAAAAGCAATCATTTATTTTGTTTTAGTATAATTAAAACAAAGGAGTCAACACTGAATTAAGCTTATAGTCTATAAATACTTTTTTAAAATAATAAAATAAATAAAACTCAAAGAAGAATCCACATCTAACCTTGACGCTAAACATTAAGGCTAAAACAACGGCGCAAATTAATCTACACGTAATTATGGATTAGCACGGGACAAACTTAAAAAGAAAGGGTGAGAGAGTAATAATTTGTTTTACTAGTGTAATTTAAACAAAAGAGTCAACACTGAAATAAGCCAATAGACTATAAATACTTTTAAAAATCGGTCGACAAACTTCTCATGCAAATTTTTTCATATACTAGTTTAAAATTGCTTAGACCAGTGTATTTAATGTATTAGTTTTCGAATTTTCGTAGGTACGTTTAGTTATTTTTGAACATTTTATCAAAATTAGAAAAATAATAAATAACTGTGGATTTGCAAGTGTACCTCATTATCATAAAAATAACTTCTCCTCGGCGGAGAATCGAACCCAGCCTCTTTCCGTCCGCGTTTAAATCTATTTTCTCAGGATCTAGATTTCTCCCGGGAAAACAGTTTTTAAATGGGCTTCATTTTAGAATTTTTTTATTCAAATTCGTCGGAACCTTATTTGATTTTTTTTTTTTTTTTTTTACTTTTTTTACTTTTTTCAGAGTTTATATTGGGTAGCGCCCCCAAATTTGGGGTGAAAATTAATTTCTCGATTTCGCCACGGGGTATGATTTTTCTGAACATATATGCGAAATTTCGTCAAAATCTGCCTAGTAGTTTAGGCTCTAGGTGACTACACAGTCAGCTCTATAATATGATTTCACTCTTATAAGATAAGCTTCGAGAAGTTCCTCTTCGAGAATTCCTTCTTCTTTAAGGTTTCTTTAAGGTTTAACNAGTTGACAGCGGCCATTTTACCTCTAAGCCAACACTACCATTCAAAACTATCAATTTTTAGAAGAAACTTTATTTATTATTCTTTTTGTATAATAGCTTCATTATTTAATTATTTTATTATTATTCTGTTAATTGAGTCTCCGCTGGTGGGTAACCACTACCAGCCTAATGCCTTGTCTTGAGTTTTCCACCGGTGGGCTACCACTTCCGGCCGACCTTCTTGTCCACTTCCGCCAGTGGGCTACCTCTTCCGGCCGACCTTCTTGTCCACTTCCGCTGGTGGGTGACCACTGCCAGCCCTGTTGGTTTCGTCAATGGGGGGACCACTCATTGACACACTCCCTTGCCTATTCCGCCGGAGGGTTACCACTTCCGGCCCCCGACCTAGTCTTGTGTATACCGCCGGTGGGTTACCACTTCCGGCCGAAACGTACGCCCATCCGCTAGTGGGTTACCACTGCTAGCCTCTTGGTTTCGCTAGATGGGTTACCACTGTCTAGCACTCCTTTTAGCCCCCTTTCCGTTATCCGGGGACCACGGATAACCATTTACCCTATACCGCTAAGGGGTTACCACTCTTAGCCTAATCCACGTCTTGAGTTTGCGCCAGTCAGATGGCCATGTATATGTATAGTTTGAACTTAGATGAGTGCAAAACAATCATTTTGTTATAAAAGCTAATAATAATAATAAGTTTCGTCAGATATTTCTTAACTTAACCTGAGATCTATGACACGATGGAATTTGAACCGAGTGGAATATGGCACATTGCGTGTTTAATTATTTGTATACCCATATTATTTGGCCGCGATATCTATGAGCTACATCAAGCGGTTTTAGGGTACACTTAAGCCCCAATTAATCTCCTAATCTACACGTAATTACAGATTAGCCCAGGACAAACTTAAAAAGAAAGGGTAAGAGCAATAATTTATTTTGTTTTAGTATAATTAAAACAAAGGAGTCAACACTGAATTAAGCTTATAGTCTATAAATATTTTTTTTAAAAATAATAAAATAAATAAAACTCAAAGAAGAATCCACATCTAACCTTGACGCTAAACATTAAGGCTAAAACAACGGCGCAAATTAATCTACACGTAATTATGGATTAGCACGGGACAAACTTAAAAAGAAAGGGTGAGAGAGTAATAATTTGTTTTACTAGTGTAATTTAAACAAAAGAGTCAACACTGAAATAAGCCAATAGACTATAAATACTTTTAAAAATCGGTCGACAAACTTCTCATGCAAATTTTTTCATATACTAGTTTAAAATAGCTTAGACCAGTGTATTTAATGTATTAGTTTTCGAATTTTCGTAGGTACGTTTAGTTATTTTTGAACATTTTATCAAAATTAGAAAAATAATAAATAACTGTGGATTTGCAAGTGTACCTCATTATCATAAAAATAACTTCTCCTCGGCGGAGAATCGAACCCAGCCTCTTTCCGTCCGCGTTTAAATCTATTTTCTCAGGATCTAGATTTCTCCCGGGAAAACAGTTTTTAAATGGGCTTCATTTTAGAATTTTTTTATTCAAATTCGTCGGAACCTTATTTGATTTTTTTTTTTTTTTTTTTTACTTTTTTTACTATTTTCAGAGTTTATATTGGGTAGCGCCCCCAAATTTGGGGTGAAAATTAATTTCTCGATTTCGCCACGGGGTATGATTTTTCTGAACATATATGCGAAATTTCGTCAAAATCTGCCTAGTAGTTTAGGCTCTAGGTGACTACACAGTCAGCTCTATAATATGATTTCACTCTTATAAGATAAGCTTCGAGAAGTTCCTCTTCGAGAATTCCTTCTTCTTTAAGGTTTCTTTAAGGTTTAACCTTTATGGTTTGATGGATAAAATAAGAGATTTTATGTTTATTTCTAAATATAGTTAAAAGACTTAGTTTTTGCTTCTTGCTTCCAAGCTTACTATAGATAACGGAATTGCTTCGGAACTTACCGAAGGTCCGAAGGTAAGGGAAGCACGTGTTCGTTTTGAAAAACGAAAATATTTTGTATATAGATAGAACATATCTAGACATTAATGGCATATAAAAGAATAATATCAATTAAGTACGAGATAAGATGCGAAGAAGCTATGCGCTACACCAATTGCCACTCTATTTGTTCGTCTATTTGTTGTCTATTGTCTCTGGTATAAATAAATTTCCTTTTTGCCTTAACTACTATTTTTCCAGAAACTGGAGATTATCTATAGCCATAATTTTAAAAGCTATAGATATAGAAAACAAAACAAGAGGTAATTTCGCTGTTGCAATATTTGCAATTTTATGTACTTTTGTATCTTATTACTTTAACATAAGAATATATTATATATTAAGTAATAATTTTTAGATCCTTCATCTGGAAATATTTCCTAAATTTATTTTCAGCCTTGAGGCCAACTCTCTTGCCCCCTTAAGATCAGGCAGATACGCTTCTTAATATATGGTCATAATATATCAGTTGGTGCCGATCTCCAGTTTGGATATATTTTTTTTTATTGTTCTTTTTTCTTTCTATCTTGCTTAATCTGAGGGTTGACCCAAATTGGCCCCTAAGGGCTGAATAAGGTTCTACACCAGAAGACATAGATCACGTAGATCTATTGAGCACGTCCTTGGGAATCGGCATCTGGGAGAGAATCGACCACCCAGTGGGATGCATGTTTTACCCTCCTTGGCTCTACTGAGATTAGAACCAGAACCATCGCCAGGTGAATCAATAATGTCCTTGATTATAGAATAAAGTTTAGGAATATTTAACCTCTAGGCTACACCCAACTCCCTGCATCATGGGTCTTCAAGTCTTTGGCTGCACCGAACTCCCTGCATCATGGGTCTTCAAGTCTTTGGCTGCACCGAACTCCCTGCATCATGGTATCATCAAATATCATGGGCATTCAAGTTTTTGGCTATTGCGTACCCCCTGCATCATTATCATCAGATATCATGGTTTTTCAAATCTTCGTCAAGTATCCCACTGCTACCGTCCGGGTTTGATTTCTGACCACGGCTAGGGGACCCATAATCGGTGTTCACCTAACATCATGAAATTAATCGGCAAGTATTAAAATGAAGTGGCTGACAATAGGTGGAAAGTGGCATATTATACGGTTTATAAGCTGATTCTGAGTACAAAATTTCATCAAACTCGAAATAAAACTGCAGATTTGTATAAAAAATCTGCAAAAAAAAAAACCACAGACTCTTCTATATGCAGACAAACCTCGACTTCCGAAATAATTTTTCTTTGTGTCGAATGAGTCTTAATGCGTTGACAGCGCGGGAAAGTATAAACAAATAAAGCGAAGAGAATGAGAGCAATGGATCGGAATGGATTCGGATGGGATGAATGGATCGGAGCAATGAGAGCTCAGGATTTTAAAATCCTGTTCTCTCATTGGCTATACACTTCCTTTTTTTACTTTCCACGCTGTCAACGTACTAAGACTCATTTGGCACAAACGTAAGTTGTGGGAACCATCTATATTTGTCAAGTTAAGTCGTTCTGTGTATGGATTTGTTAGTCAGGGTATGGATTATCGTACTCTCTGGTCTATAATGAATGATCGAATCGTTCTCAAAATAATTCTAATTTATCTATTATTAAAAATGTGACACCCACATAATAAATCTGAATTATAAAGAGTTGGAGTTATCAAGAAGGATAATTCCAACTGATGTATTAAGGGACAAACGAAATAGAGATGGGCAAAGTCGGTAATTTTGGCAGTCGGGTGGTCTTTTGATCAATCACTCGGTGCATAAGGAACGGGTTAATACGAGTGTATTAACCCGTTCCGAATGCAACAAATGATAATACGCAATCGTTCATTTATTTAACACGCTCGACGACCCATCTCTAAAGCTAACCCCTTCAAATTATCAAACAAATCGTATTATCGATGTGGAAATGGAAACGTACCTTAGATTAGTAAGTTCGTGCTCATGTTGGGTGAACTTAATTTGAGTTTCGAGCTCACTCATATGTTTACTAACTCCACTCGTGTAGTTACGATGTTTGGTAAATTTACAGTGGAAATCATCCGGTGGACCACACTCGAACAGATAGCAGCTTCCTGGCCTCTATAAAAAAAAAATATAAAAATATATTAGCATTTTATTAAATTAATCTAGATAACTAACAGAATGGCTTAGCGGAATGAGGCAATGCGTAAAATCGCCATAACATTTACTAATGTCAATGAAGATGATGGAATACGTGAATTACGAAGTAGCATCCTTTAAAAGTTTGACCAGAGAGGTTAATAGAAAGTAACACAATAATATGTGATTATACTTCTCCAATCATACAAAAGTAGTACCACAATAAAATCTAACCGTCTGAGCGAAAAATGTTGCCACTTGCCGCTTACTGCTCACTGCTGAGCCAAGACATTAATTTTACCTCATCTCATCCCTTACTCTTTTTAGTTGATTAGAAATTCTCGTTAAGTAAACATGGCAGGGAACTGATGCAAAATTCCATCTAACCTATTATTTTCGCTCTTATTGTAGCCAGTGGCACTCACCGTTCTGCCACCCACCGCTCACCACTCGTATCGTACCCTAGGCCTAACAGTATTTTTTACCAAGGAGATGCCAACCAAATTAGGTCCAGATACCTAAAAAAGTCAGGGGCTAAACTATACTCAGAAAGGTCACGCTCCCATAAAAGCTTCCCACTAGCCACTAGGTACACTCAGTCTCACCACAGTGTTTCAGGCAGAAATCTACGCCATCCTAGAGGTGGCAAGAAGGCCAGAGGTGGTGGATGCAATATCCAAAGAGGTAGCAACATGCTCAGATAGTCCAACAGCACTTTAAAGTCCAACTGTAGACTCAGCACTGGTTAAGGAGTGTGAAGAGGCATTAGAACTGCTTGCAGAGAGGAAATAGGAAAGAGGTTACACTGCTTTGGGTCCCAAGGTCACACAGGGTCCCCTGGGAATGAGATAGCAGACGAAGTTGATAAAATAGAAGCTTCCATACCATTCTGTGGACCGAAACCCGCAATTGAGTGGTCAAGAGGACAGGTGAGGTCAGCCATCAAAGACGTGGATCTAGGAAGAAGCAATGAGGGGACATGGCTAGGATAGGAACGGAGGGCAGCAGACATTCAAAAATGCTACTACTAGACCTAGACAAATTGAAAACCAGATGACTTATAGGACTGAGTAGACCCACCATAGAAACATGGCTGGAGTCTCAACAGGACACAGCCAACTCAAAAGATATCTGGCACTTTTAAAAATCGAAACGGCTTACCACTTTATGGGAGTATGTAAAGGATATGGAAGACTGCGCCCTCACGGGTTAGGAGCGGGAGAATCAGGGAAGAGGAGCTTGTTACACTAAAGTGCCAAGGTGCCAAGACATCCTCTCCTTTATTACCCAAACTATGTAATTCGAATTCGGGTAAGACTGAAGACTGAGGTATATAGTTGAATGGGTATGAGTTTCAGAGGATGGCAAAAAGGACCCGATTGCGGTCTAGGAGCTAGGCTTGGCCTTCCCGTCCCCATACTACTACTACCTCAAAAAATGGAAGAGCCCTTTATGTAGAACATACACATACAAACTGGAACATGGAACATCTCCCCTATATCGCAGTCAGGACGACCAAGGTCTCCATTAAAATCGTACTAATTTAGGTAAACATTTCAATTTTCAAAACGATATTTACTGCGATGTACCCAAACAACATGTTTTCATTTCAAATACATACATACATCCTACATACGTGTGTGAAAAACGATTGTTTCAGATATTTTGCGTAAAATATTAAAAAGAGCGTAGATTCTAAATCAAAATAAGTTTGCATTACTAAGCAATTTTTATCCAAAAATAGCTTAGTAATGCTAACTGATTTTGATTTAGAATCTACACTCTTTTTGTTATTACTTATTATCTTATTTAATTTACTTATAAGTAGTATATGGTTCCAAAATGTTATATTACGTATTCTTTATTGTTATTTTAATTTCTTCTTATAAAATTAAGGCTATAATCATCGAACAAATAAAAAATATAAGGACAAGGGACAAGTAAATTAGTCCGGTATATTTATACTAGGATAAATATTTTTATTTATTAATGATATCAAATCAAAAGATTTGTGCGGATAAAGCCCATGATTAAACTATGATCAAACTTAATGATAACGACCTATCAAGAGGGGGGCAACATTTTTCTGACCGTGGTAAAACACGCGTATTAGGAGAGGAAAATAATTTATTGTAACGAAATAAATGGACATTAAGCATTAAGGACGCATCTAAACGGGGCGACAGTTTACGATTAAAACACATCAAAATATGAGTATATATTAAGACCGGAAAATAATTTATTAAAATTAGAGCAACAAATTATTATGTCAATGGCTGCAACAAAACAAATATTAATAATAAAGGTTTGTCAGCGATTAAAATCGTTCATGAAAGCCTTCGACTACAAGATAGTGTCATAATAGACAATACTTGTAAATGATTTTTTATATAATAAAGTTGTCTAACTAAGTTGAACTATACTAAACCCACCTTCTCTTCAAAAACGAACACGTCACATTTATCCGTATCACAGCAAAGTTGATAACAGTCTTCTCTAGATGGTACATCTCTTTCGCTGATATACTTAGCTCCTAATTCTTTCGAATCTTGTGTCCTGATTATCTTATCTTCGTATATATCGAAAGTATCCGTACACATCTGGTAACCGGCCTGTCTGTTCCTTATCGAATGACTTTCATTACAATCCACCAATAAGAGATAACAGTTAAAATATAACGATATATAAAAAGTTAACACCTTCAACATCTTATTACAATTTTATAATAAAAAAATCACGTTTTCAAAAATTTTATCAGCTAAAAACAATTATTTAAGTTCATAAACAATGTCTACGAAACTTGCAAGTAGTACAACCCAGGGTGAAAATCAATATTTTACACATCTGTTCTGTCCTGGGTTCTACTGCACATGCGCCTTACTATCTCCCTTTTAACATTTCTCGCACAAAAATAACGAACAATTTAAAATGTATTGTTTACAAAGAATCGAAAACAAACAATAATAATTAAGCAATCTTCTTTTTTACCTTTTATAATTTGTATATTTTATTAATATATGAATTTAAAATAAAAAGAAAAAAAAATCATTTTTTATCCACAGTTATTTTTTCATAGTTAAAATGACAAGAATTTGAGGTGCATGTATTTAGCATTCACTAGATGTCTGTTAGTAACAGTGTAGCACTAACACACATTCTTACTCCTCTGTATTAATTCAAAAATATATCTTTTATTTTAAAACCAAAATATACGAAACAGGTAAAATATTTGTTTTAATATTATACAAAATATAATCACGTTCTAAATAAAATAAACCCTAAATTTATTTGTATACCTTTTACATATTAAATAGAATAACATTGTTACATTTCCAACAATTATTTAATTCAAGTGGAAATAATATTATACAAATAATTTGTTTATCCTTATAAATTTATATTTAAAAAATACTTAAAATTATTAACTAAACTAGTTCACAGTGTATCTTACTTTATATATTATATGAAAATAAAACATTTGGATTTTAGGCTTGATGAAGGCCGGTGAGGTCGAAACGTTGCCGACACAATACTGAGTTTATTTTTTACCCACGTCAGGATCCAACCTCAATATGCAATAATCACAACTGNAATAAAAGATATAGTTCAAATCGTAATGAATCTTTCAAAAAATCTACGAAATAAATATACATGATCTATATATTATTATGTTTTCCCTCGTTTTTTTCTTATTATCCGGAGAAAATTAGTCATAAATAACATTCCGTGTCAAATGTTATTGAAATTAAGTTTTTCAATTGTTTATCGTACTTCGAAGCTTGTTTCATGGTTTTTTCTAGGAATCGAAAAGGGGGTTGTTATTTGTATGGTGTTGCGCTCTAGCGACAACTAGAACAAGTTAAAAATGAAAGACAAGTCGCCATTATTCGCCATTCGGACGAATCAGCTGATTGCGTTTACATCTCGAATCTCGTCAGTCTAGTGTCTTGATATTGGAATTTTTTGTATTATTTCGAACTAAATTTCGTTCGTCTAACTAAGCTATTTTAGATATTGTCTTGTGACATTCTTTTAATTTGTTTTAATTTCAGTTAGTTCTTCGACGAATGTAAATTCAAGTTATCTCAATGTTATTACTTGTTCTTTAAATGTAAACAGATTTTTTGTGGAGAAGAAAAAAAGTATGCTCTGTTTAAGTTAAAAGTGCGTTCTTCTTTTATTTTTTTTCTCCAAAAAACATTTATAAATAAGTGTTTTTATTAAAAATATTTAAATGATTGTTTGCTAGTTATTTTTCAAGTCTTAATTCTTTTGGAATAAGTTTAAAAAATGATGGATCGAATGAAAGACTGGTTGGTTTAATCCGACTGTTTATTTATTTATTTGTTTGTTGTCTACGTTACTCTTAAGTCTGGTTTTGTCCGTGCCCGTGTAGAGAATTGTCCATAATCTTCATGTATCATACGAATAGTAATGACTGGCACTGGTTATTTACCACTACATCACAAGCAGAAAAAGGGCTTTGTTATCCACTGGCCTATAAGCAGGCTAGCATGGTTCACTCTACTCCTTCCCTTTACTGGCTTTGTTTTCTGCATCGTTTGGTCTCTTATGTACAACTTTGAGGAATCTACCTTCACACATTGCAAGGTACTCTTTTTTTTTTAATTATTTACTTTTATCTCCGTTTTTTTTTCCTTTAGATGTTCATTGTCTTCGTATGTTCCTTATAATAAGTTCATGTATGAAATGTTTATTTCTGTAATTAACACTTCAAGAAACTTAAAATTGTGAATATAATCACTTTCTACTTTGCTTCACTTTAATAAACTAAATAGACTAAAGTTTATACGAAAAGTGTGACAAAGTTATTGTTTTAATGGAACTTTCTCATGATGAATACAACTAGGCTCTTCTTTAGATTGTTACTCCTTTCATAAAAAAAACAGTAGTGGAGTAGCAATCTAAAGAAGGTGTACGGAATGTTCTTCTTTAGACTGTTACTCCCCTTATCAAAACAGTGTGATATTCCTTTGTCCCAAAGTAGATTAGAGTAAACATCCCTTTGTCTTAATAGTTATTTAGTCAAAGCTATTTATATTCCAAAAAAAAACATAAGGGAGTAACAATCTAAAGAAGTACCTACAACTATTGGTAGATCTTGATTTGGCAGGGCTTTTCCGAATACAGTAGATTTTCAGGATATTGGACCAGACTCGTAACAGATTTATCAAAATAACCAAACAACTGTTCGTTATTTTGATAGTATCAGTGATTAGGCTGAGACATCGTCAAGGTAACATCAAACTTAATTATCAGAGTTATACTCTCCGTCAAATCTGTTACGAGTCTGGTCCAATATCCTGAAAATCTACTGTATTCGGAAAATCCCCGCCAAATCAAGATCTACCAATAGTGTAGGTTGTGAATATTATCACTTCTATATAAAGGAGAGATAATAGTCCTGTGTCTAAACAACAGATAAACAAAGGAGTAAAGGAGCATCATCTCCACTGTGTATAATAAGTTGTCTCTTGTTGCCTGCATTGTTGGTATGAAAGCCACCTAATATCTCTTTGTCTTCATAGTTTTATTAAAACAAGATCTACGACTAAAATATATCAATCCTGTCAGTTGTCGCCTGTATTTTAAGCGTGAAAGCCAAAGTGTTAATATTAGGGATGTCGATATATCGATAGTACTATCGATACTATCGATAGTTGTTGCTATCGATAGTGCAATCGTAATAATATGCAAACTATCGATTGTCCCCCCCCCTTGTGAAAACAAAAAACTACTCTATTTTTATTATTTTTACTATTTTTATTATTCAAGTTGAAAGAAAGACCGCAAGCCTAAAGTATCATGGGGTTTAAAACTCCAACAACTCTTATCTCATCATTCAGGTTAAACTTGATAAATATCCTACCAATGTTTTCTTGGAATGACGTTTGGTGTCAGTAATAGTAATACAGAAAAGAAGCTTAGCACTCTTTGTCGGCATTTTATCACCCTTTCATTATAATATGTATATTGATATCTAAATCATGGCCGTTAAGGGGTAAGTTTATTTGTAGTATACCGAACCCTCTCTATTTATACAATTATTCACAGACACAGATAGTTATTTACCCCCACTATCTATAGAACACATAATTTTTCAACCTATTACTTATTTAATTTTTATTTTAGTTTTTGGTTATCGTTCGACTGTTTGTGACATTCGAAAACTTTGTGGTTTTATTATCTACCGCATTAAAATCTTTTGCAACCATATTGTTAAGTAATATGTAATTCTTAAATCCAGTTTCAAATGAATAAAATTCAAGAAAATAAATTTTCCCGTATTCTTACAACTAAACGATTAAATTATTTATCGTTTTATTATTAATTTTTAGAGTCTTAAATCCAAATTGATTATAATTATCGCATTGTATAAGTGTATATGTGCCATTTTTGTAAATTGTTTTTATCCTATTGCAATGACAATGACATAATAAGTAATAAGGTTAACAATATATTTTTTCAGTATTTGTATATATGTATACATATATATTTTTTTGAGGGGGGGTCTCTATTTGAGTACCCCCTCCCCCCCTCCATTTAAAATTTTATATGTTCGATAGTTCTATCGATACTATCGATAGTTGGGACCAATAGTATCGGAACTATCGATAGTTTCAACTATCGACATCCCTAGTTAATATCCTTTTGTCTTAATAGTTTATTAACACAAGGCCTACCGCTGAAATATAAGGATTGGTGTGACATTCGACATTCCAAATATTACTTCAACCATAATTAATATACCATATTATTATTAATTGATAAATATCAGTGGAAGGAATGTTGACTCCTGCTTTGCTAATTCAGTTCTTTTAAAAAATTAGTAAATTGATCAAACTATTAAAAGTGAATTCACGGTGCTGTTTACAGCATCAAAGTACATAATTAATTTTTATGTCCTAGAATTTTCAACGGCTGCTCTGCTCATTTTCTGAAGAAAAATAATCCTGTTGCATACAGACCAGGTAGAGGTCCAAATCCAAGTACAAAATTCGATGGCACCTTATAATTCACTTTAGCCGACAAACAACATCCCTTACTTGTACTGGACAAAATAAATCTAGTAGAACTTACTTGGACAGGGGGAGACTGGGCTAAACCGATGATCTAACAACATTTTACAAGAGACTTGGTATTTTTTATCACACAAGTGTTTTTGTTGGGATTGTTTTTACAGTAGAAGAGATATAATGTCCATTCTTTTAATAAATCATACATTATCTCAATCGTCAATTATACAGTAACACATTTGACGAATGTAATTTCTCCCAGGAAGAATTAGCTTTCACAACCTTAATATTAAAGATAACTTACGTTGCATTATCAGGAAAGATTTCTTGAACCATTCCACGCTTTTTCAGTTTTATCATATTGCCAGTCGAATAAAAACGAACATAACGAAGAGGTTTTAATAGAGATCTCACTGACATTTTGTACAGTCGCATCTTGTTCTCCGATTTTCTAAAATACTAATCTATTTATACGTATAAAATAGAACTTAGTAACTACTATTATAATATTATTTTATCGTACATTTTAATTTCTTATCACTAATCACTAGCTTTTGTATTTGCCGGCGAAATAAAATTTCAAGACATGTTAGCCAATACATGTGTGGCTTAGATAATTTCTAAAATAAGATCTATTGCAGAGACCCTTTTTAATCGAATTCAAATATTTTGACATTTTATTGGAAATATTAAAAATAATTATATTGTCAGTAATACGTAAACAAAAAGACGGATATTAATATTAGTGTAATATGAAAAAGGCTTAGAAGTAGAGCCTAAAATCCAAAATATGTTTGCCACCGTGTGTAGAAACTCACCAGGTCGTTCACCGCTCGTCACATCGGTATCGAAGCAAGACAGCTAATTCATATTTTCTTTATTATCGCTTAATCTTTCGATAAAAGCTAGCTTTAAATAATTCTTAGTGTCGTATTAATTAATTTACATGGTCTTTTATTAAGGACCCCTAATTTTTTTCGTTTAGTTTTCTCCTTATCTTTTCTTTATCTTCGATATTTTCTCTTATCGAGATAGCAGTGCACAGATCAGATGTTCGACAAAGAATATCTCGGGTTAAAAGTTTTTTAGTTCTTCTTATGATCCTTGGGTTGGTCCTTTTTTAAATACGTTTAGCAGGTTTCAAATAGTTAATTTCGTAGTCTAATTACAGTGTATTTGTTGTAGAATTTTCATATTAACGTTTTTGTAGATCTTGTAACTTTTTCTGTCAGTTTTAGGTCGGCCTTAAGTTAGCGGAATCTCATAAATTTACGGACGAAAAGCTCAAATGGCTGTACCGGGAAGGTTATTGTCGAGGATCGCAGGTACTTTTAGCCTAATTTTATATTTGATAATTTACTTTTCCTTGAAATTCGGCGTGTACTTTCACTTTTGCTTTAGGTGAAGGTCTCTTCGAAGTTCTACTTAATTTTAATCTATATTCGATACTATCGAAGTTTAAATTGAAAAAATATGAATTTGATTTTATTTAATATTTATTTATCTGTTGATCGACATGTTCGTAATTTGTTATTGTAGTGCGCAGCCTTAACGGAGTGCGCTCTGCAAGCTCAGGGAACTACCATGAAACCCGTAAGAACATGAAGCTTAATGCCGATACCAAGGTGATCTGTCAGGGGTTCACAGGCAAGCAAGGTACATTCCACAGTAAGCAAGCGCTGGAGTACGGAACCAAACTAGTAGGGGGTGTCACTCCCGGTAAGGGTGGTCAGACTCACCTTGATCTACCCATATTCAACAATGTTAAAGAGGTGTGTATCAGTCCTCATGTGCAACACTGTCATTTTCATTTTCAGAACAATCTTGTATTGCTAAAATGTGTTTTAAAAACACATTAGCCGACTCGCCAGTGTTACTCACATAGTCTGACACATTCCTTGTGCAATGAGTCGAAGTTACTTTTATGTTGTTGTAACTCATCACGGTCATAAGTGGGTCCATTTATCAAAATGGGGCCAGACGATCAGACACAACTTGTGTGAAGTGGGCAGTTAATCATGTCTCATTTCTCTGGGGTCATTGACTTTTTTTCGAATCGCCATGAGAGTGTGTGATCTTGGTTATTCAGGCTTGATACCTGTATAACTAGCTTAAAACTGCAAACTATTCCGAGAAGCTGTCCATTTATTTTATAAGTAATGCTGGGTAGTCATTGAGTTGGTACCTGGTGCGGGAAGAGAACCCAGGTCTGTGGTCACCGTCCAAGTTAGTGGGTAACAATGGGTGGGTCTAATATAATACTATATACAGTGGCATAATACTGTGATGTAGACCCCCACCTTAATATGTTTAGTATTTTTAATAAAAGTGTGCCCTATTGCTACCGTACTTTATATAATAGCATAGGAGTTATAATTTCCCTCTTTAATTTGGCCTTCACAAACCCCATGCCATTCTACAATCTCGAATAAGAGCATACAAAATGAAGCTTGGTGGGGTCTATATTATACTCTTACACCATTGTATATAATATAGTATTGTATCAGACCCACTCGATTTATATGGCCCACTAAGTGGTACTACTCTCTACCACAGGACTAGTAAAATGGGCCTAAAATATGGCTACTTGCTAGGTTCCAGCAAGTGGTTCATCCTACCTGTCTACTACTAGTACCTTACTACTATGTACTATACTACTACTAGTCCTACAATTTAGGCCCCCATGCCCATCACAAGCTGTTGTTCCAAATATCATTTAACATTTATGGCATGACACATTTAATTGGTATCACTTTTTTTTAATTTACACATTATTTCTATTTTAAGTCTTACTTTGATTTTATTGTTTGTTTTTACAGTAATTAGGTAGTTAGTTGGTTGTTTTGACTGAGACTTTGTGGTGAATGCAGTACAGCATTCACTCTTACTAAGTTAACACGCATACTGAAGATGACATTGTCATCTAAATGCGTCTTTTAAGCCGGGTTTACACAGTTAGAGTAAATAGGAGAGTAGAGTAGCTCTACCAGTAGAAACACGAAAAAACGCTCAGTAGAGTAGAGTGGCTAGTAGCCAGTAGAGTAGAGTACTATACCGCATGCAGTAAAGTGGACTCTACTCTACTTCCCCCTTCAAAGCTCCCACTCTACTAGCTTTCCTACTCTACCCGTGTAAACGTCTTCATAGCAAGTTGCAAGTAAAGTTCAGTTTCTTTTTAATAACCATTTCGAATTGTAAACCAGCAGCTTTCACTCAGCGTACTATACTTACTACTATCTTATGTGTAAACACTCCAAAATCAAAATTGGTAGAGTGGGAAGTAAGTAGATGTTTACTCCACCTGTGTAAACCCGGCTTTAATTATAAAAAAAAATTGTGGTGACATTATTGTTTTTTTGTTAACCTCTCTAGTCATAATTATGTTTTACATGGATAGCAAGTGCTTTAAAATCTGATGTAATTTTCATNAAAAAACACTTTTTTGGATTCAGTGGACCTCAAAACGTGTAAAACCAACAAAATCTCAAAATCGAATTTTCGTGCCAACACAATACTTTCTCTTTATATGAGAAAGTAAAAAATGGGGGAAAATTAAATAAATTTGACAATAATAGGTCGTAAAAGCATAAAATCATTAAATTATATGGAATAGGTGTGAGGAAGCTATGTGCCACACCAATTGGCCGAATCTTTTATCTTGAATGTATTTTAAGTTAGATTTCTTTATAAAATCTGCTTATACAAATTATTAAATATCATGGGTAGTAATAAGATATTTTTTTTTCCTTGGGTTTAGAAAATAAATATATTTATAGTGTGCCTACTAAAAGAAGTCATTTATTAACCTTCATCAGTAACCTAAAGAAAAGAAAACCCATTTACTGACTCATTTTAGGTACTAAAGTTTTTTTTTTAAATATCTAATGTATTTTTTTTACTATTGTTGCCTGCGGGGGGCTAAATTAGTCTTTATTGTGAGCACCTACTATTATTTCTTCTTCTATTATTACTTCTTGTTATTCCCTATTGACCTCTGGGAGCTTCCTACGTGGTTCAGTTTAACCCCTTTCCCTTCCACGTGGTGAGAAGTTAACAGTTATTACATTACTAGCAGTATAAGTGAGACTGAAGAATGTAAGTACAGAAAAAATAAGAATATAAAGGAACAAGGAGAGCAGACGAAGAAACAGAAAGAAATCAAACAGGAAATCCTATCTTATAAAATCCTTAATTAAATATTTACATTTTTTTTCTTTAGCTTACTATATAGACAATTTTATCTGCCTTATTTGTAGATAAGGTACCTTCAAAAACCTTCATTTTTGTCATTTGGTGTCATTAACCAAATAAGTTTATTAAGTACTTATTTAGGTTTCTTTAATCTCTTTTTTAAGCGTGTACCATAGTATTATTTCCTTTAAATTATAATTATAGAAGGAGTATAGAAAAGATAAAAATACACCCCAACTCCTGGATTTGAACCACATATCTTTAGATATATCCAATCCAATTTTCTAAAAATCTTTTCTTTTTACACTGGAGAATATTTATTTATTTATTTTTATCCAAACAAACAGATTGTTATTCCTCTATGCTCTATGTTTCTAATCTTATAGACTGTAGCTAATTTTATAATTTTAAGACCCCATTATCAGAAGTTTTACTGTGGTTGAAAACATCAACATTTTATTCTGAACTTTAGTTATAATATAATAACTTATCACAAATTAATAATAAAACAAATTATAGAAATATGTACATTTTGTTAAATGTTAAAAAATGTTTAATAGTGCAAGCATTATAGTTAAGCTTCAGCAGCTATAATAATGCCTAACTAATAACTATATCATTTTAAGATTTTTTTTCCATTATTAATTATTAAAAAATATATATTCAATATTAATTATTCTTCTAATTTTATTAATAAAATATTCTATTCTAAAGTATAATAAATTGATAAAAATCTAGCAGATATGGTTAGCTATAGAAAAGAGACAGTAAGAAACAGACTCAAATACTTATTCTATTTATCTCTGAATTGAGCTAAAATGTATTTCATTACTGATAATATATCAATGTCTAAATTTAATGAATAGATATTATCTCAAGCAATTGAGAATGTGCACTGTTATTCTTTTTTTTTATTATCTTCTGGTCTTTTTATGAATAGGTTCATATATGCACATATACATACATTTAAATAAATGATGTTAAATCAAAACAGTGTGATATTCCTTTGTCCCAAAGTAGATTAGNGGGCTATCTCCGTCTGCGTTTTAAGCTATTTTCTCCGGAACTAGATTTCTCCCGGGAAAACGGCTTATATCATTAGATTTGTATTTAAATGGACTACATTTTAGAATTTTTTTAATCAAAATCGTCAGAACCGTTTTCGAGAAATAATTTTTTTTCAGAGTTTTTGGGGGTTAGCGCCCCCAAATTTGAATCTAAAATTCATATCTCGATTTCGCCTCGTGATATGATTTTTCTGAACATGTATACCAAATTTCGTCAAAATCGGCACAGTATTTTAGGCTCCAGGCGTCTGCACAGACGACAGACAGACATTTTTTAAAAAAACACTTTTTTGGATTCAGTGGACCTCAAAACGTGTAAAACCAACAAAATCTCAAAATCGAATTTTCGTGCCAACACAATACTTTCTCTTTATATGAGAAAGTAAAAAATGGGGGAAAATTAAATAAATTTGACAATAATAGGTCGTAAAAGCATAAAATCATTAAATTATATGGAATAGGTGTGAGGAAGCTATGTGCCACACCAATTGGCCGAATCTTTTATCTTGAATGTATTTTAAGTTAGATTTCTTTATAAAATCTGCTTATACAAATTATTAAATATCATGGGTAGTAATAAGATATTTTTTTTTCCTTGGGTTTAGAAAATAAATATATTTATAGTGTGCCTACTAAAAGAAGTCATTTATTAACCTTCATCAGTAACCTAAAGAAAAGAAAACCCATTTACTGACTCATTTTAGGTACTAAAGTTTTTTTTTTAAATATCTAATGTATTTTTTTTACTATTGTTGCCTGCGGGGGGCTAAATTAGTCTTTATTGTGAGCACCTACTATTATTTCTTCTTCTATTATTACTTCTTGTTATTCCCTATTGACCTCTGGGAGCTTCCTACGTGGTTCAGTTTAACCCCTTTCCCTTCCACGTGGTGAGAAGTTAACAGTTATTACATTACTAGCAGTATAAGTGAGACTGAAGAATGTAAGTACAGAAAAAATAAGAATATAAAGGAACAAGGAGAGCAGACGAAGAAACAGAAAGAAATCAAACAGGAAATCCTATCTTATAAAATCCTTAATTAAATATTTACATTTTTTTTCTTTAGCTTACTATATAGACAATTTTATCTGCCTTATTTGTAGATAAGGTACCTTCAAAAACCTTCATTTTTGTCATTTGGTGTCATTAACCAAATAAGTTTATTAAGTACTTATTTAGGTTTCTTTAATCTCTTTTTTAAGCGTGTACCATAGTATTATTTCCTTTAAATTATAATTATAGAAGGAGTATAGAAAAGATAAAAATACACCCCAACTCCTGGATTTGAACCACATATCTTTAGATATATCCAATCCAATTTTCTAAAAATCTTTTCTTTTTACACTGGAGAATATTTATTTATTTATTTTTATCCAAACAAACAGATTGTTATTCCTCTATGCTCTATGTTTTTTTTTTTAAATACAAATGACTTTGACTAACTAAGTTAAGACAAAGGGATGTTTAGTTCAATGTACTTTGGGTCAAAGGAATATCACACTTATGTTTTTATAAGGAGAGTAACAGTCTAAAGTAGAACATTCCATACACCTTCTTTAGATTGTTACTCCCTTGTGTTTTTATAAGAGTCAAAAGAAGTACCAATATTTTTTTGTATTTTACCAGTCAATAAGGCTCATAAGTAGTTAATATTAAAATATTAAATTGAATTTTTAAATTTTTGGTAGTTTTATTACTACGGAAACATTAAATTTTAAATAATCCAAATTACAATTATCAATAACTACTTGAGACATACAGAGAAAAATATACCTTCGCACCGGGAATCGAACCACGGGACCTCTGTTTACCGTACAGGTGCTCTTACCATCTGAGCTATACGGGAGATGGATTCTTCTCTGTCGTAACTGATACATATTCCCGAATCCAAGCTTTAAATCTTATCCTACAAATCTAGAGAGCCAAATATTCACGGCAACAGAACTAGACCGAGAATTAACGCTTATAATTGTAAAGTACTCAATTAGTACCTGTACCTAGTACATCTATTAGAAATTCAATTTTTAAATTTTTGGTAGTTTTATTACTACGGAAAGATTAAATTTTAAATAATCCAAATTACAATTATCAATAACTACGGGAGACATACAGAGAAAAATACACCCCCGCACCGGGAATCGAACCACGGGACCTCTGTTTACCGTACAGGTGCTCTTACCATCTGAGCTATACGGGAGATGGATTCTTCTCTGTCGTAACTGATACATATTCCCGAATCCAAGCTTTAAATCTTATCCTACAAATCTAGAGAGCCAATGTATGTCTCCTGTAGTTATTGATAATTGTAATTTGGATTATTTAATATTAAATTGTTACTCCCCTTTGATTTTTCTGTAAGGGGAGCAACAATCTTAAGCAGTGCTGTATTTGTGTTATTACACATAGCATAACTGTAAATTTTCAAATTTTTGTGTTTGGTACTTTTGGAGATTAGTTAGAGACAGACAAGCTCAGGAATGTATAAGAGTCCTCGTTTTTGGCTACAAACTATAATTTAGCCGTAAATATTAATAACCAATTATTTTATTTGTTTCAGGTTGATAATTTCTTACCGTCAATATCGGCTGCTATTGGTAATTACCGAACGCAGAGATTTGTGTGGGGCTCAGCGATAGCTATTCATGCACTGCCAAGGTTCTGGTTTGCCTCGTTCTACAGGCAATACTACAAGGATGTACTCAACGATACTGCTCAGCGCCTCGCCACACTCGCCTGTGTTCTGAATGTTATCGAGAACATCGCCCTTATTGGTCTCACATTCATCACTTCTGCATCAAATTATGGTAATTTTATTTGCGGTTTTAGCTCTATGGATGAAGTTTAAGCTGGGTTTACTCGGGTAGAGTAAACAGGAGAGTAGAGTTGCGAGTAGAGTAACTCTACCCGTAGAAACCCGAAAAAACGCTCAGTAGAGTAGAGTGGCTAGTAGAGTAGCTAGTAAAATTGGTAGAGTGGGAAGTAGAGTGCACTCTACTCTCCTGTTTACTCTACCCGTGTAAACCCGGCTTTAACTTTAGTTCTCAGAAGAAATTTCTGTCACACAAAAAATTTCATGAAAAAGGTGACACTCTTAAATATCGTACTAGGAAATTAATATATCATAGGAGGTAGATTGCTTTTCACTTGTACTCATTGTAGTACTATATTTTACTTGTAGAAGTTCTAAATTTTATATAAAATGATATCAGAGCTCCTAGCGGACCAAATTGTAATCAAAATGGATTAGTGTTTCATAATTTCACATCTTAAGATCCATCCACTATATCAATTATACAAATGCATACTGGTTTTCTCCTCTTCATAGGGAAGCATTGAAATGTCGATATGTGGATTTATTGCCAAAAAATGTTTCCATGATCCAATATTTTCCCATAATTTGTTTTTTTTTTTTTTTTCTTTTTTTCTCATTCTTCCATTTGGCAGCAATATGTGGGTACATAGAATATAGCGGATTACAATTAATTATGAATGCTCCCCTTTGATTTTTCTGTAAGGGGAGCAACAATCTTAAGCAGTGCTGTATTTGTGTCATTACACATAGCATAACTGTAAATTTTCAAATTTTTGTGTTTGGTACTTTTGGAGATTAGTTAGAGACAGACAAGCTCAGGAATGTATAAGAGTCCTCGTTTTTGGCTACAAACTATAATTTAGCCGTAAATATTAATAACCAATTATTTTATTTGTTTCAGGTTGATAATTTCTTACCGTCAATATCGGCTGCTATTGGTAATTACCGAACGCAGAGATTTGTGTGGGGCTCAGCGATAGCTATTCATGCACTGCCAAGGTTCTGGTTTGCCTCGTTCTACAGGCAATACTACAAGGATGTACTCAACGATACTGCTCAGCGCCTCGCCACACTCGCCTGTGTTCTGAATGTTATCGAGAACATCGCCCTTATTGGTCTCACATTCATCACTTCTGCATCAAATTATGGTAATTTTATTTGCGGTTTTAGCTCTATGGATGAAGTTTAAGCTGGGTTTACTCGGGTAGAGTAAACAGGAGAGTAGAGTTGCGAGTAGAGTAACTCTACCCATAAAAACCCGAAAAAACGCTCAGTAGAGTAGAGTGGCTAGTAGAGTAGCTAGTAAAATTGGTAGAGTGGGAAGTAGAGTGCACTCTACTCTCCTGTTTACTCTACCCGTGTAAACCCGGCTTTAACTTTAGTTCTCAGAAGAAATTTCTGTCACACAAAAAATTTCATGAAAAAGGTGACACTCTTAAATATCGTACTAGGAAATTAATATATCATAGGAGGTAGATTGCTTTTCACTTGTACTCATTGTAGTACTATATTTTACTTGTAGAAGTTCTAAATTTTATATAAAATGATATCAGAGCTCCTAGCGGNTCAACCATAATTAATATACCATATTATTATTAATTGATAAATATCAGTGGAAGGAATGTTGACTCCTGCTTTGCTAATTCAGTTCTTTTAAAAAATTAGTAAATTGATCAAACTATTAAAAGTGAATTCACGGTGCTGTTTACAGCATCAAAGTACATAATTAATTTTTATGTCCTAGAATTTTCAACGGCTGCTTTGCTAATTCAGTTCTTTTAAAAAATTAGTAAATTGATCAAACTATTAAAAGTGAATTTACGGTGCTGTTTACAGCATCAAAGTACATAATTAATTTTTATGTCCTAGAATTTTCAACGGCTGCTCTGCTCATTTTCTGAAGAAAAATAATCCTGTTGCATACAGACCAGGTAGAGGTCCAAATCCAAGTACAAAATTCNATCACTATAATAAATGAAAATAATTAAAACAATTAAAACAAAATGAAATTATCACTATAATAAATGAAAATAATTAAAACAATTAAAACAAAATGAAATTATCACTATAATAAATGAAAATAATTAAAACAATTAAAACAAAATGAAATTATCACTATAATAAATGAAAATAATTAAAACAATTAAAACAAAATGAAATTATCACTATAATAAATGAAAATAATTAAAACAATTAAAACAAAATGAAATTATCACTATAATAAATGAAAATAATTAAAACAATTAAAACAAAATGAAATTATCACTATAATAAATGAAAATAATTAAAACAATTAAAACAAAATGAAATTATCACTATAATAAATGAAAATAATTAAAACAATTAAAACAAAATGAAATTATCACTATAATAAATGAAAATAATTAAAACAATTAAAACAAAATGAAATTATCACTATAATAAATGAAAATAATTAAAACAATTAAAACAAAATGAAATTATCACTATAATAAATGAAAATAATTAAAACAATTAAAACAAAATGAAATTATCACTATAATAAATGAAAATAATTAAAACAATTAAAACAAAATGAAATTATCACTATAATAAATGAAAATAATTAAAACAATTAAAACAAAATGAAATTATCACTATAATAAATGAAAATAATTAAAACAATTAAAACAAAATGAAATTATCACTATAATAAATGAAAATAATTAAAACAATTAAAACAAAATGAAATTATCACTATAATAAATGAAAATAATTAAAACAATTAAAACAAAATGAAATTATCACTATAATAAATGAAAATAATTAAAACAATTAAAACAAAATGAAATTATCACTATAATAAATGAAAATAATTAAAACAATTAAAACAAAATGAAATTATCACTATAATAAATGAAAATAATTAAAACAATTAAAACAAAATGAAATTATCACTATAATAAATGAAAATAATTAAAACAATTAAAACAAAATGAAATTATCACTATAATAAATGAAAATAATTAAAACAATTAAAACAAAATGAAATTATCACTATAATAAATGAAAATAATTAAAACAATTAAAACAAAATGAAATTATCACTATAATAAATGAAAATAATTAAAACAATTAAAACAAAATGAAATTATCACTATAATAAATGAAAATAATTAAAACAATTAAAACAAAATGAAATTATCACTATAATAAATGAAAATAATTAAAACAATTAAAACAAAATGAAATTATCACTATAATAAATGAAAATAATTAAAACAATTAAAACAAAATGAAATTATCACTATAATAAATGAAAATAATTAAAACAATTAAAACAAAATGAAATTATCACTATAATAAATGAAAATAATTAAAACAATTAAAACAAAATGAAATTATCACTATAATAAATGAAAATAATTAAAACAATTAAAACAAAATGAAATTATCACTATAATAAATGAAAATAATTAAAACAATTAAAACAAAATGAAATTATCACTATAATAAATGAAAATAATTAAAACAATTAAAACAAAATGAAATTATCACTATAATAAATGAAAATAATTAAAACAATTAAAACAAAATGAAATTATCACTATAATAAATGAAAATAATTAAAACAATTAAAACAAAATGAAATTATCACTATAATAAATGAAAATAATTAAAACAATTAAAACAAAATGAAATTATCACTATAATAAATGAAAATAATTAAAACAATTAAAACAAAATGAAATTATCACTATAATAAATGAAAATAATTAAAACAATTAAAACAAAATGAAATTATCACTATAATAAATGAAAATAATTAAAACAATTAAAACAAAATGAAATTATCACTATAATAAATGAAAATAATTAAAACAATTAAAACAAAATGAAATTATCACTATAATAAATGAAAATAATTAAAACAATTAAAACAAAATGAAATTATCACTATAATAAATGAAAATAATTAAAACAATTAAAACAAAATGAAATTATCACTATAATAAATGAAAATAATTAAAACAATTAAAACAAAATGAAATTATCACTATAATAAATGAAAATAATTAAAACAATTAAAACAAAATGAAATTATCACTATAATAAATGAAAATAATTAAAACAATTAAAACAAAATGAAATTATCACTATAATAAATGAAAATAATTAAAACAATTAAAACAAAATGAAATTATCACTATAATAAATGAAAATAATTAAAACAATTAAAACAAAATGAAATTATCACTATAATAAATGAAAATAATTAAAACAATTAAAACAAAATGAAATTATCACTATAATAAATGAAAATAATTAAAACAATTAAAACAAAATGAAATTATCACTATAATAAATGAAAATAATTAAAACAATTAAAACAAAATGAAATTATCACTATAATAAATGAAAATAATTAAAACAATTAAAACAAAATGAAATTATCACTATAATAAATGAAAATAATTAAAACAATTAAAACAAAATGAAATTATCACTATAATAAATGAAAATAATTAAAACAATTAAAACAAAATGAAATTATCACTATAATAAATGAAAATAATTAAAACAATTAAAACAAAATGAAATTATCACTATAATAAATGAAAATAATTAAAACAATTAAAACAAAATGAAATTATCACTATAATAAATGAAAATAATTAAAACAATTAAAACAAAATGAAATTATCACTATAATAAATGAAAATAATTAAAACAATTAAAACAAAATGAAATTATCACTATAATAAATGAAAATAATTAAAACAATTAAAACAAAATGAAATTATCACTATAATAAATGAAAATAATTAAAACAATTAAAACAAAATGAAATTATCACTATAATAAATGAAAATAATTAAAACAATTAAAACAAAATGAAATTATCACTATAATAAATGAAAATAATTAAAACAATTAAAACAAAATGAAATTATCACTATAATAAATGAAAATAATTAAAACAATTAAAACAAAATGAAATTATCACTATAATAAATGAAAATAATTAAAACAATTAAAACAAAATGAAATTATCACTATAATAAATGAAAATAATTAAAACAATTAAAACAAAATGAAATTATCACTATAATAAATGAAAATAATTAAAACAATTAAAACAAAATGAAATTATCACTATAATAAATGAAAATAATTAAAACAATTAAAACAAAATGAAATTATCACTATAATAAATGAAAATAATTAAAACAATTAAAACAAAATGAAATTATCACTATAATAAATGAAAATAATTAAAACAATTAAAACAAAATGAAATTATCACTATAATAAATGAAAATAATTAAAACAATTAAAACAAAATGAAATTATCACTATAATAAATGAAAATAATTAAAACAATTAAAACAAAATGAAATTATCACTATAATAAATGAAAATAATTAAAACAATTAAAACAAAATGAAATTATCACTATAATAAATGAAAATAATTAAAACAATTAAAACAAAATGAAATTATCACTATAATAAATGAAAATAATTAAAACAATTAAAACAAAATGAAATTATCACTATAATAAATGAAAATAATTAAAACAATTAAAACAAAATGAAATTATCACTATAATAAATGAAAATAATTAAAACAATTAAAACAAAATGAAATTATCACTATAATAAATGAAAATAATTAAAACAATTAAAACAAAATGAAATTATCACTATAATAAATGAAAATAATTAAAACAATTAAAACAAAATGAAATTATCACTATAATAAATGAAAATAATTAAAACAATTAAAACAAAATGAAATTATCACTATAATAAATGAAAATAATTAAAACAATTAAAACAAAATGAAATTATCACTATAATAAATGAAAATAATTAAAACAATTAAAACAAAATGAAATTATCACTATAATAAATGAAAATAATTAAAACAATTAAAACAAAATGAAATTATCACTATAATAAATGAAAATAATTAAAACAATTAAAACAAAATGAAATTATCACTATAATAAATGAAAATAATTAAAACAATTAAAACAAAATGAAATTATCACTATAATAAATGAAAATAATTAAAACAATTAAAACAAAATGAAATTATCACTATAATAAATGAAAATAATTAAAACAATTAAAACAAAATGAAATTATCACTATAATAAATGAAAATAATTAAAACAATTAAAACAAAATGAAATTATCACTATAATAAATGAAAATAATTAAAACAATTAAAACAAAATGAAATTATCACTATAATAAATGAAAATAATTAAAACAATTAAAACAAAATGAAATTATCACTATAATAAATGAAAATAATTAAAACAATTAAAACAAAATGAAATTATCACTATAATAAATGAAAATAATTAAAACAATTAAAACAAAATGAAATTATCACTATAATAAATGAAAATAATTAAAACAATTAAAACAAAATGAAATTATCACTATAATAAATGAAAATAATTAAAACAATTAAAACAAAATGAAATTATCACTATAATAAATGAAAATAATTAAAACAATTAAAACAAAATGAAATTATCACTATAATAAATGAAAATAATTAAAACAATTAAAACAAAATGAAATTATCACTATAATAAATGAAAATAATTAAAACAATTAAAACAAAATGAAATTATCACTATAATAAATGAAAATAATTAAAACAATTAAAACAAAATGAAATTATCACTATAATAAATGAAAATAATTAAAACAATTAAAACAAAATGAAATTATCACTATAATAAATGAAAATAATTAAAACAATTAAAACAAAATGAAATTATCACTATAATAAATGAAAATAATTAAAACAAACACTATTAAACTCTTGTAAAAAAGAGATAATCTATTTAAATAACTAGTTATTATCGATGAAACCATACAGATAAAGGCCCCCATACGCAATCAAAAGGTTTGCACAAACCTGATGTTGGGCAAATTTAGGCCTTACACATCAAAACATCATGTTTGCGTAAATATCAAACAGCCCCATACACAGTCAAATACGATGTTGGCGCAAACATTTGACCATGTATGGGGGCCTTTAGTCACTTTCCAAGGATGATCTAGTTTTCCTGTTAATGGAACTTCTAGATTGAAAATTGGAACTATCATAATAAAAATTAGGATGAATGAAAGAATCTACTGAATGGGGGCTACCACAGTAATAATATATCATAAGCTAAGGATACTAGAGAATAGGGACTAACACATTAAAAATAAATCTGAGTGGTATGAGCAAACCGAGTTAATATTAAGCAATATTGAAAATGGTAAAATTATTAATTAAACTGACAAGATCAACTGATACCATTCATAATCCATTTAGTATCTTGAAAATAATTAATTGTTATTACTTGTTTTGTTGCAGCTATTCATGAGAAATGTTTCATGGCATTCATGATAACTTCCGAGTTGTACATGGTTTTAACATGTTACCTTCTGTCGAGGGCTCGAAGCATACCACCGGACAATGTCGAGGGCAGGTCCCTCAAGTGCAAGTTCCAACTCATCGCTCTCAACATGATATCCTTCGCAGCCGCGGGCTACTTCTTCATCAGGCACAACAGACATTGTGAACCTTACAGTAAGATCCCTTTCATTTTAAATATCCTTTTGATTGAAATAAACTAGGCATCGCGTGGCTCTATCATTGAAGCGAGCGTATAGTAATAAATATGTATTGAATATTGAAGAAATAGATAATCATGAATCATGATGAGTTGATAGATAATAGGTTTAGTAGTAGTTCAGCGGCTAGTAGTAAGGGAACCACCTTGCATTCTTACTATTCCTCTAACCACAAGTCATCTCCTTTTCAATTATTATAAAATGAATNTAAATGAAAATAATTAAAACAATTAAAACAAAATGAAATTATCACTATAATAAATGAAAATAATTAAAACAAACACTATTAAACTCTTGTAAAAATCTAAGTGCCTTTCCATGTACATTACAAGAATAAAACAAGTGAAACATATTTCATAATGTTTGTCTTCATTATTTCTCTTATGTGTTATCTTTTAAGTCAATATTTGATATATTTCGAGTAGAAAGGTCTTCAATTTGGTCTATTTAAATTGAAGTATAAACATAAGTGTCACTTATAAATAAAATATTTGAAGTATCAACAATTATATGACAAGTACTTTAGTGAAGAACTTAAGTGAGATGTTATTTTTATGAAGTGGTTTCAAGTGGTATTAAGTGAGTGATGACGTTATGAATTTTATTAGTCATTTTAAAATTGTCAAATTTTTTTTTATAGAATAATAAATATTTCCCAATTTAAATATAAGCTCTAAAAACTCCAAAGCTAAATTATTTATAATAATTTTTTAAACTGCTAAGACTTCTAGATCATCGCACACGCCTCACATTAAAACACAGACTACAAATCTACAACTCAATTCTCAAGCCTTCCTGGTCATATGGCATTGAAATCTGGGGTTCCACAAAACCTTCAAATCTTCACCGTCTGCAGTCTCTACAGTCAAAAATCCTAAGAAAACTGTCCCATCTTCCTTTCTATGTTCCAAACATCATCATCCATAAAGACCTAAAGGTACCTTTTGTGAGCGATCTTGCTAAAGACAGATATAAAAATTTCCACAACAAACTTGAACCCCACAACAACCCTCTTGTTCACGCCCTTTCCTCACCTCATATACCTTCAAACCCACCCAGAAGACTGAAAAGAGCATGGCCAAGAGATCTTCTAAGAATAAACTGAAGAAAATTATGTGCACTATCTAAGCGATGTATATGCAAATGCATATGCATAATAATGTTACGGAGTGCCACCACTGGGTGAACGCCCGNTTATTACTTGTTTTGTTGCAGCTATTCATGAGAAATGTTTCATGGCATTCATGATAACTTCCGAGTTGTACATGGTTTTAACATGTTACCTTCTGTCGAGGGCTCGAAGCATACCACCGGACAATGTCGAGGGCAGGTCCCTCAAGTGCAAGTTCCAACTCATCGCTCTCAACATGATATCCTTCGCAGCCGCGGGCTACTTCTTCATCAGGCACAACAGACATTGTGAACCTTACAGTAAGATCCCTTTCATTTTAAATATCCTTTTGATTGAAATAAACTAGGCATCGCGTGGCTCTATCATTGAAGCGAGCGTATAGTAATAAATATGTATTGAATATTGAAGAAATAGATAATCATGAATCATGATGAGTTGATAGATAATAGGTTTAGTAGTAGTTCAGCGGCTAGTAGTAAGGGAACCACCTTGCATTCTTACTATTCCTCTAACCACAAGTCATCTCCTTTTCAATTATTATAAAATGAATCAAATTGAAATTTTGCATGCCTGTTTCAATTGTGCATTAGATGGTGTATATGAAGTTTGATTAAAATCGTTACGTTAGAATGTAAGATATCGGTAAAAAGGTTGTTTACTCTATTATAAACGTTTAGATCCGCTTTAATAGTTTTAACGATTTTTATTAATTCATAGCGGTGTCGCTGTTGGTTTTACTGAAGTTTTCAACTCAATCGATCAACTTTTACTGAAGTTATCGTCGGACACGTAAACGTTACTGACAGACAGACAGTCAGACAAGATGCATAGTTAGTTGAATGTAAGAAGCTTGCTTATGCTCGCTTCAAATAATTATTTACTTAATTATTATAGTGTATATTGGAATGTAAGGTAATCTCATTATATTTCTTGAAAGCTTCTTGATTTCTCGCAGGTATTTCATTGTTAGTTGTCCTTCAACGTCCATGAGGATTCCGTTCAAGTAATTGCTTCTCAATGTCATTTTCTCGTTTTCTAGACCTATTGTTAATTCATTTCCATTTCCTCCTCTTTATCTATTTATATGCTCCTTTGATCCTCATGCCCACAGCTCCCCATTTGGCCTGTATTCCTGTATATATTAAATAATTTTTCTGAGGTATCTATTTATGAAATGCTGTTATCTTTTGTAATTTGCTTTGGGTGTTAATTTTCGCTTGGTCCAAATTGAAGAAGCTGTACAAATGCGCAATTTACTTTTTTACATACCATCTTCTGTGCCGCTTCATTTTTGGCAACTTGTTTTTCAGAAGTATAGAATCCTTTATTCTGGCAGTGAATCTCATAGTGTTAGCCTTTTAGTCAAGGAGATAGTGTGGCAAAAAAGTGTCTGACTAACATCAAGCTAGAATTTTGTGTAGAAGTTAATCTTTGGTGCCTTTTAAGGATATGCGGCTAAGTTCCTCCATGGGTCATAACTTGGCAATTGGCATTTGATAAAAACAAACTGATGGATAGCAACCATATCCCGCACAATCTGTCGCTCAATTTTTGCAAACCTACGGGTCTTAAAAACTACTTGTCTGATTTTAATGAAATTTTTATGGTAGGTCATAATTAGCCCATTGTTGATCCCATATAAGTTTTAATCTTGTGCTTCCATTTGTTTCTCTTTAACATGGGCTGAAACATACATCTATTTACACCTATATCTTCAAAGCAGGGGGCCTGGGTGGCTCAGAAGCTAGCGCACTTGCCGTGTGATAACACAAGTTAAGCAGCCTCGAGCAGGGTTAGTAGATGGATGGGTGAACGCTTCTAACCACAGCTCTGGGTTCGATTCCCGGACTGGGCCCCCGCTCAATGTCCACCCAGGATGGTTTGTCGAAAGTGGACAGTGGATAGCTCTAGATTAATTTTAACTTTTGCATTCTTTAACTTTTGCTAAATTGATACTTTAATACATATAAAACATCAAAACAATTTTGATGAACAAAAAACAGGGGAAACAAGGAGGTAGTTTTGGGGTTATAAAAAGGGAAAATCGGTGTTGCCATGTTATATTTTTTGTGGAACAGAGGTAGAGTAGAGCATTTTTTTTCTGAAGTTGCATTCAACATGGGGGACCAATAAAATCGTTTCCCTCAAAATTTTCCCGCCTTTTGATTGTGCCAACTCTAATCTTATAGACTGTAGTATACATTTTACTCTCCTTTGAAATTTCTAGATTTATTTGACTCAGGACATGTAATTTTACTTTGTAAAATATCCTTTTATAAGATGTCTCAGAAATCCATCCTGGATATTCAATCTTCTAAACTTAAATATTACCTTTATTTTTTTTAACTTAGTAATTATTGGATTTAAAATATTACATTGTTTTTTTTTTTCAGTTTATTCAGCGTTTGCATTTTTCGAGTACATAGTGGTCCTGACGAATATGGCATTCCACATGACAGCAGTGTTAGATTTCAACGGGCGCTATGTTCACTTTGATCCACAGTCCTGGACGGTATTTACCAGCTGACAGTCACAAGTACCTCCTCCGACGGCTGGATAACAGAAGGACCCCCCTGGCACACAGCCGGGAATATTCATAACAGTGAGAGACTTTTTCATTAAAATATATTTTTAAACCGATGAATGCAAGCAACAAACATAAACCAGGATCTTCTGTTTTAAAGATTAATTAATTACATTTTCAATAAAACGGACAAACCTTTAGCTCCTAGTAGTCTACTTACAATGAAAAATATACAGAGATAAGTTTAGGCTTTTAAGGTAATTTTATTTAAAAAAATAAAAATAAATAAAAACGTCTAATTTATTTAAAAATATTTTTTTTTTTTATGATCTTAATCCATCTTATTCTTGATGAGCCATCATAGTTTATTATTTATTTTAGTAAAATTTCTATATAATTTTATGTTACTAATTTTATATTTAGATTCATTAAATTTTATTATTTTCCTAATTTTCTAATACTTTGTTTGTTTTGTTGTAAATTCCTGCATAATTTTTCTATTTTAAATATTTCATATGAGATTTATGATTAATGTTATTATTGCACATTGAAATATTACAGTACTTTATATATACAGGGTGGGCCAAAAAAAAAACTTTTTTGAACACTTATAGCTCAGCTTCTGTAGATGATAGAGATATGGGGTTTGCAGGGTCTGAAAACTACATTCTTCTACTATAAATTTCATATCTATAACTTTAAAAATGATTGTGTGAAAGCCACGCAATGACGGTTTGAAATAGGGTCTTGAAAAAAGTCGTCCGGATGGTAATCTCCTCTGGTATTATACTTTTGATAGAATAAATTATCATGTGGATGAGGGGGGGGGGGATGCCAATAACNCCTTATTGGTTTATTACTGATAAAAAACATTGTGACCCCCCGGGGAATCGAACCCGGACTCTTGAGATCGAAGACCAGAAATCATAATTACATAATGGGTATGCTTACTCATCTACAAAACCCTAAAAAGTACTTGGGGCAAGTACTTTCCTGTGATTTTCTGAGTAATAAGTGTTGTATTCATTTACAACTTCTATTTAGATAAATAAGAGTGATTAACACATTCTTGTACAAGCTAATCTGATCGTAAATAACTTTTACTAAACATTAAGGGAGCCAGTGTGACCGAGGGTGTTAAGGCGCTGGCTCAGCTATCAATAAGTCGAGGCAGCTCGAGGTCGTTGGTTTGATCCCGTGCCATGATACTCTGAATTGCATCTATGAATCGTGGACAGTGCAGGGCGAGGGACACCCCCTATGGGACACTCTTCCCCCACTCTTTGATGTGGTCCGATTGATGTGGGTCCGATCCGTGTCCTAATGATGTGATTTGTATTTACTAACAAAATAAGAAGCAAATAAATCCAGCAAACATACAAAAAAAAAAAGCAACAGTAAATTAAATATATTTTTAAACCAATGAATGTAAGCAACAAACATAATCCAGGATCTTCTGTTTTAAAGATTAATTAATTACATTTTCAATAAAACGGACAAACCTTTAGCTCCTAATAGTCTTCTTACAATGAAAAATATACAGAGATAAGTTTAGGCTTTTAAGGTAATTTTATTTAAAAAAATAAATAAATAAAAACGTCTAATTTATTTAAAAATATAATTTTTTTTTATGATCTTAATCCATCTTGATGAGCCATCATAGTTTATTATTTATTTTAGTAATATTTCTATATAATTTTATGTTACTAATTTTATATTTAGATTCATTAAATTTTATTATTTTCCTAATTTTCTAATACTTTGTTTGTTTTGTTGTAAATTCCTGCATAATTTTTCTATTTTAAATATTTCATATGAGATTTATGATTAATGTTATTATTGCACATTGAAATATTACAGTACTTTATATATACAGGGTGGGCCAAAAAAAAAACTTTTTTGAACACTTATAGCTCAGCTTCTGTAGATGATAGAGATATGGGGTTTGCAGGGTCTGAAAACTACATTCTTCTACTATAAATTTCATATCTATAACTTTAAAAATGATTGTGTGAAAGCCACGCAATGACGGTTTGAAATAGGGTCTTGAAAAAAGTCGTCCGGATGGTAATCTCCTCTGGTATTATACTTTTGATAGAATAAATTATCATGTGGATGAGGGGGGGGGGGATGCCAATAACAAACATTGAAGATGTGTAAGCACAATGTTGCCTTAAGTCTGGGCAATTTTCATGCAATAGTCCAGTCAAATGGTGCATAAAAAGAGCTCAAAGTGGAAAGTTTTGGCGTAATTGTTGTTTGTGGTTTACTTTATGTTTTTTGGGGTGCTGAACACGAATCTGAAGTTGTCCAACAAAAGTTCCCTCGGCAAGTATGAAAAATCATCGAAAAACTACTAAAAAAAAAGATTTTTTATTGGTTTTCAGCTTATAACTTGCAAAGCAATCCATTAACGCAAAAAGTGGTCTAGTAGTAAAATAAAAAGGAGAAAATAACCTACAATTTATGTCTATAACA
>KZ653308.1:67590-78329 GCA_001010745.2 Gerris buenoi
GTGCTTTGATCAGAATTATTGACTCCTGATAAAGTTAATCATCGGTGCTTTGATCAGAATTATTGACTCCTGATAAAGTTAATCATCAGTGCTTTGATCAGAATTATTGACTCCTGATAAAGTTAATCATCGGTGCTTTGATCAGAATTATTGACTCCTGATAAAGTTAATCATCAGTGCTTTGATCAGAATTATTGACTCCTGATAAAGTTAATCATCAGTGCTTTGATCAGAATTATTGACTCCTGATAAAGTTAATCATCAGTGCTTTGATCAGAATTATTGACTCCTGATAAAGTTAATCATCGGTGCTTTGATCAGAATTATTGACTCCTGATAAAGTTAATCATCAGTGCTTTGATCAGAATTATTGACTCCTGATAAAGTTAATCATCGGTGCTTTGATCAGAATTATTGACTCCTGATAAAGTTAATCATCAGTGCTTTGATCAGAATTATTGACTCCTGATAAAGTTAATCATCAGTGCTTTGATCAGAATTATTGACTCCTGATAAAGTTAATCATCAGTGCTTTGATCAGAATTATTGACTCCTGATAAAGTTAATCATCAGGAGGTAATTATTAGACAGTCAATCTTTACTGACTTTGCCTATCCATGAGAATTTATTTGTGTTTTATTTTTAACATTGATTTATTTAACCTGTTGATTTGTAGATTGCTATGTTGAGATAAAACTATCAAGCAATTTTATTTGTTTTAGTATATTCTTTTGAAATATTAAAAACATTTAAAAAAAAAATAAATAAATAATAATGGTGTTACTGAATGTAGTTAACTTGGCACTTCTTTAGATTGCTACTCCCTTTATAAAGAAAACAGAGGGAGTAACAATCTAAAGAAGGTGTACGGAATATTCTTCTTTAGACTGTTACTCCCCTTTTAAAAATAGAAGTGGGATATTCCTTTGTCCCATCGTACATTGGACTCAACATCCCTTTTTCTTAATAGTTATTTAGTCAAAATAGTTTGTATTCTAATAAAACATAGGGGAGTAACAATCTAAAGAAGTACCGTTAACTTTACATCATAAGTTTAACCTGTTTGTTCCCAAATATTTAATGTCTTAACATTCATGGGGTGTTTTTGGGCCACTTCTATTACCAATGTTAAGGATTAGCTTAACATTATTATCCGTTTTTTGGTAATTTAGTGTATTTGATGCCAGAATGAATGCATGCCAGAAATTACTCAAATCTGTACAAAATTTTTACCAGTGGAAACTGAAGCAGTGGAAACTGAGTAGTGGAAACTGAAGCAGTGGAAACTGAAGCAGTGGAAACTGAGTAGTGGAAACTGAACAGTGGAAACTGAAGCAGTGGAAACTGAGTAGTGGAAACTGAGCAGTGGAAACTGAGCAGTGGAAACTGAAGCAGTGGAAATCTTACGCATAAGATTTATTCTTCCACATGAGAACTTAACTTTTTTTTACTTAACTTTTCCACAAATAAACACTTAAAAAATTAAAAAGCTCTAGATCTTTATCAGATTATGATTTGTCAGACATCGTCCAAGTTAAGTGTTGTTTAATTGTTTTTTTAAAAAATGGCTATATATATATAAAGAATGTTTGTCTTTAGAAGCTAAAAAATTAAACTCTAATTTAAATGTTGTATTTTATTTTGCAGTCGGTGTTAAATTAAAATTAAAAAAAAAAAAANTCCTGATAAAGTTAATCATCGGTGCTTTGATCAGAATTATTGACTCCTGATAAAGTTAATCATCGGTGCTTTGATCAGAATTATTGACTCCTGATAAAGTTAATCATCGGTGCTTTGATCAGAATTATTGACTCCTGATAAAGTTAATCATCGGTGCTTTGATCAGAATTATTGACTCCTGATAAAGTTAATCATCGGTGCTTTGATCAGAATTATTGACTCCTGATAAAGTTAATCATCGGTGCTTTGATCAGAATTATTGACTCCTGATAAAGTTAATCATCGGTGCTTTGATCAGAATTATTGACTCCTGATAAAGTTAATCATCGGTGCTTTGATCAGAATTATTGACTCCTGATAAAGTTAATCATCAGTGCTTTGATCAGAATTATTGACTCCTGATAAAGTTAATCATCGGTGCTTTGATCAGAATTATTGACTCCTGATAAAGTTAATCATCAGTGCTTTGATCAGAATTATTGACTCCTGATAAAGTTAATCATCAGTGCTTTGATCAGAATTATTGACTCCTGATAAAGTTAATCATCAGGAGGTAATTATTAGACAGTCAATCTTTACTGACTTTGCCTATCCATGAGAATTTATTTGTGTTTTATTTTTAACATTGATTTATTTAACCTGTTGATTTGCAGATTGCTATGTTGAGATAAAACTGTCAAGCAATTTTATTTGTTTTCGTATATTCTTTTGAAATATTAAAAACATTTTAAAAAAAAAATAAATAAATAAATAATAATGGTGTTACTGAATGTAGTTAACTTGGCACTTCTTTAGATTGCTACTCCCTTTATAAAGAAAACAGAGGGAGTAACAATCTAAAGAAGGTGTACGGAATATTCTTCTTTAGACTGTTACTCCCCTTTTAAAAATAGAAGTGGGATATTCCTTTGTCCCATCGTACATTGGACTCAACATCCCTTTTTCTTAATAGTTATTTAGTCAAAATAGTTTGTATTCTAATAAAACATAGGGGAGTAACAATCTAAAGAAGTACCGTTAACTTTACATCATAAGTTTAACCTGTTTGTTCCCAAATATTTAATGTCTTAACATTCATGGGGTGTTTTTGGGCCACTTCTATTACCAATGTTAAGGATTAGCTTAACATTATTATCCGTTTTTTGGTAATTTAGTGTATTTGATGCCAGAATGAATGCATGCCAGAAATTACTCAAATCTGTACAAAATTTTTACTACTGAGTAATACTCATGATGTATTTCAATGTCAGTTTTTTTTTTATGTAGAACTTGAAACAATGTTTTTTTTACCCCTATAATAATTTTTTATTTACTCTGATGGTAGTAATAAATAAAATTAAATAATTATATAATTAGTTTATATAGTGATCATCAGAATAAGTAAATTGCTGCATTTGCACATTGCGGTATTACATATTTACTCTGATTGAATCAATAATTCTGTTTATTAGGGTAAATACGTTGATGCGTTTAAACTTTCTTGTTATCAGTTTATAAAATACCCTGATAAAGATAAAATCATTTAATTATCTATCCTAATGAAGGTAATAATAATAATTAANTTGGCACTTCTTTAGATTGTTACTCCCTTTATAAAGAAAACAGAGGGAGTAACAATCTAAAGAAGGTGTACGGAATGTTCTTCTTTAGACTGTTACTCCCCTTTTAAAAATAGAAGTGGGATATTCCTTTGTCCCATCGTACATTGGACTAAACATACCTTTTCTTAATAGTCAAAAATAATTTGTATTCTAATAAAACATAGGGGAGTAACATTCCAAAGAAGTACTGTTAACTTTACATCGTAAGTGTAACCTGCTTGTTCCCAAATATTTAATGTCTTAACATTCATGGGGTGTTTTTGGGCCACTTCTATTACCAATGTTAAGGATTAACTTAACATTATTATCCGTTTTTTGGTAATTTAGTGTATTTGATGCCAGAATGAATGCATGCCAGAAATTACTCAAATCTGTACAAAATTTTTACTACTAAGATCATGAGTATTTCTATGTCAGTTTTTTTTTATGTAGAACTTGAAACAATGTTTTTTTTACCCCTATAATAATTTTTTATTTACTCTGATGGTAGTANGTCATCATACAGCCAAAATAAAAATGGCAAATGAATGACAGGAAGAGGTTTAATTAACCCTTCAAAGATTTTAACATGAGCCACAAAATCGAAATTATTATAAAGGATTTACAAATATAAAAACATTTTACATTTGTTTTTGGAAAAATTAATTGTGAACCCTTAATTTTGTACGAGTTGAGTGAAAGTTGTTATATCAATTTTTTACTTTAATTTTATTGTAGAGAGAAGTGAAGTATGACTGTACCTTATTTGTTTGATTTATTTCATTCATTTTTATTTTATTTTTTAGGAGATGCAAAAATGACAGTTTAATGCCCTCCACTTACTTATTTTATCATCAAAATTGTAAAAGATTGTTCTTATTTCAAATCGTGGAATCAACTTGTCAAAATGTGTTCATCTAGAAACCCATCAAGCTGTATTAAAAACAACATCTTATATACGTTTTTANTTTTTTTTTTTAGATCAACTATTGTTAGAACTTAATCGTTCTAAATTCATTATCAATTATTCCTGTTGTCTATCATTGCCAATAATGTGAATTGCCACTTAGTTCTAGTTATGGGTAATTCATCCTTTTTAGGATTTACACCTTTTTTAATTCTTTGCTAGTGTCGGAACTGTATGAACAAAGTACTTGTTCGAGCCTAGTAATAAGGCCACTTATTTGAGCCCTGTTTAATAACCCACTGTAGATTTGAGCCACTTCACGCACTAATGTGCTGCTAAAGCATGTAAGGTTTACTTATTAGTGAGCCATGTAAATTAAAGTGCCTGGGAGTGGGATCGAACCCACGACCTACACCTTAATTCCTAAATATACTTTGCAAGCTGCTGTTGGCGAATATCAACAATATGGAGGTTATTGCTTTTATTACTTTCCAAATCTGGCATCCTTACTTAACCAAAAAAAATAATAATAAAAAAAAAATAAAAAAAAAAAATCTTAAACCACATTTATCATGTTCTGATGCAGATCCTCAACTGTGTTTTTATCCAATGTGTGACCGCAACTCATCTTAACATCTTAAAAGAGGTGTAGTTCCAATTGCTAAACAATGTTTTCACACAAAAAATTGTAATAAACAATTTACCAATTTGGCTGTTCTAAAGAACCCTTCTTCAAATAATCTAGAGGTTGCTTGATGGACTTTGAAAGTACAAGTACAAAGAAATACTTGTACTTTCAAAATGTAATAGCCTTTAGATTGAGATATCCTTTGAGGTGTAAAGATTAGTGGTTCAGCCAAGAGCTCGCTGGTTCAATTTCAGGCCAAGTATAAAAATGTATTTCATGTGTCCGAGACATCTTTTCCAACCAACCTACTCCTCTTATCAGGACAAACGACAAGTAAGGAATTGCCACAAGTTCGAAACAAGATTCTTAAAATCTTTTTAAAAAATTCTTTAATTAATTTACCTTATATCTTCTTTTACATTTGTAATTGTGCACTTTATATAAACTATATGATAAATCATCAATGCTAAAAATCCAATATTAATTATTTGTAAATCCCTGAAATCTTAAAAAAAAAATTATATATATTTTATTTTATTTTTTATTGCCTACAAATAAAATAAGACCTATAATATACAAAAATTAATTATTTGCAAGAATTCACTGCCGAGAAATTCCATTTTGTAAATAAACTAGTTATATTTACTTCAATTCAATATAAAATTGATTAATCTCAATCTATTATAATAAGTGTAATTAAACATTTTTTATTTATTTTATAATTTTTAGAGTTTCATCGGTGAAACTCTAAAAAACGAAACCTTTAATAATTTTGTTCCTGTGTTTGTTACTTAGTACGGTTCCAATAACTTCTTTCAATTTCTTTTGTGGTGTAGCATCAAAATTTGTAAAATTGTTGAAATATTTTTTGAAGAGTATTAATATTTTGTCTTTNGAATTTATTTAGGTATTTTTTCATGTATACTAATATTGTATTTTTTATATTTTTTTTGGGGGGTGGAGATTTTTTGGTTAATTATTATTTAAGATGTTGCAAAAAGGGTATGTTGGTATAACTCAGTTATTTATAAAAAATATATATGTATTAAATTTTCTTCTGATGCTTAAAATTGATTTTTTTTTTTTCTTATAGGTAATTGTTTTATTGTTTTTAAGTATTTATAGGGTATTGTTTATATATAAAATTTATTGTAACGTTAAAAAAAGAAAAATTAAAAATCAATGCTTGCTGTGTGTTTTGTTAAGTTGATTTATTGGAGGCAATAGGTTTTTTGTTTCAGAATTTTAATTTTTCTTTTTTTTACTTACTTAATTATTTGGATAAAGATTCATTTTTTTGGAACTTTATCCTACTAAATAAAAGTTGAAAATCAACATAAGAATCATAAGAAAAAAAAATTATTTTATTTCTCTATATTATTTGCTAGTTTTAGTTCAGGGATCAAAGTAAATTGGAAGTTAAAAAGGGAAAAATTTAAACACAGATGTATTTATTCTTCTATTTATCTCTGAAACTGATGAAGACTATTGTGCAGAAAAAAAGATGAGTAGAGAAGAAAGATCTCTCTCTGGTTTGATGACATTGTGCAGGAGAAATACAGAAGAAGAAGAAAGGAAATTATCATCAATCATCTCTCACTAATTTCTCTTACAATCAAAAATATCCATCATCAGTTCAAGCAAAATATGGAGCTAAAAGAAATTTAAAAAATACTTAAAAAAGTATTTATAATAAATTCTGCGATTTTTTTTCTTCCTGAATCGTCATTATCCTTTATTGAGAAAATATATTTTTATTTTTTAAAAAATTTATTCTAAATTCCTATGCAGAATTAAAAATGTTGATACTTTTAAATTTTATTCTGTATGATAAAGTTCTTAATAAAATGTGTTTTTTTTTTAAAAAAAAAAATATCAAGAGAATAAAAATTACTTGCATGGATCATCTGTATTAATCTTATTGATAAAAGAATCTTTATTAATCTTATTGATTAAAGAATCTTGATCAATCTCATTCATAAAAGGATATTCATCGAATCGAATGTGTTTTTCTCCAATGTGTGAAAAAAAAAAATCAAATCACATAAATTTAAATAAAAGAACGTATAATGGTTTTAAATATGCTATAATTTAATATTTAGAAAGAAGATATAAAATTATTTTACATTTCCACATGTGATTCTTATTCTCCTGATATTCATGTTTTAAACTTAGTTAATTTTATTTTATTTATTCACTTTTTAATTTAAGCACCATTATTTATTATTATTTTTTTTTTATTATTGTTATAAAAAAAATGGATTATTATCTTCTGAATATTTGGTTTATAATTTTATTATTGCTTATAAAGAATGCAGCAAAGCTTTGGCGTAAGAAATAAATTAACATTTTTAAAAAATAAAAATGTAACACTTTCCATGTATTTTAAAGAGGTAATTATAGAAGAAGATCTTAATTTAAAGATGTCACTTAAGTTTATAAATTTAACTTCTTAAGCATTAAGCCGCTATACTTAAGTTTTCAAAGAAATTGTTAGTGGAACTTAAAGTGCAAAAATGACACTTTTAGTGTCAAACCACTAAATTAAATGTATCTTTCAAGCCAAGGATACAATAGTCATTTTTTGAACTTATTCTTATTTATGGCCAATTAGAGTCAAAGGAAGTGAAAGGCTTGATTTTAATTCGACCCCTTGTGTCAATTTCAAGCTGATTGACTAGAAGATTACATTTTTTTAAGCTTAGAAAGCTAACTTATTTTTGAAAAATAATTATTCTTAAAAATTTTATTATATTATTATTATTTTTATTTATTTTTGTGCAACATTATCCATTTTACTCATTTACTGATTTTCAATTCTTAAAGAACTTCTTCCTTTAACACATATACATATGCCTCTTTCATTGTGTCTAAAGAGTGAAAAGAGAACCAACCCATCCTCAGACATTAGTTGCAAATAAAGTTTGTATTTCTAGTAAAGACAAAAAGTTTTAATGTATTCAAAATAATTTGAAATAATAAATATTTAAAAAAAAAAAAAAAAAAAAAAAAAAAAAAAGTAAAATCAACATTACCTACTTTATCAATGAAGTGTTGAAATAAAAAAGTATTTCCGGGTAAAAAATATTTAATAAAAATCGGAGCAGCTTTCAGCCACTACAGGGTATTGATAGTGTCTTGTTTGGAGTCTTGTACCAGTTGCTAAGTTAGTATGATCACAATGTTTTAATTAACATTTTTCCCATTTTTGGCACTGATGATGGCCTTATAGTGGCTGAAAGCTACTCTGAATTTTATTAAATATGTTTTATGCGGAGAGATTTTTTTATTTCAACACTCAATGACGACCTCCATTAACGCTTCATACCTAAACTTACCAATTAAGTTATATTTTGTGAAATCTTAATAAAATCTAGTCTGCTATCAGTCAGCTAGTCTGCTATAGAATGACCCGAGGAGAGTTGAAAATATCAACAAAGTGAACCTTTTCATTCCTTTCAGATCTAAATATTTGAAATCACGTGGAACATTGGCTAATTTTTAAAATTTATAATCATTATTTTGGGCAAATTATATTTGCCTAAAGCCAATACAAATGGTTCTACTGATCTGGTCTAAACACCCATTAGTGAAGGATGGGAAAAAATGAGGTGGGTTTACCCTCTCACCTCGACCACTATATCTACTATATCTGACTAGAGGCACTATTACTTCTTTTTGCAAAGATGAATAGATCTCTAACTGCGCCACTGTTTACAATCGAAAAAGCTGAAAGCTATTAGCCAATTTTTTTAATTTTACAATAAGAGGCAATTCTCTTTAATAATTACAAAAATAAGGAGTTGGATTTTTTTTGTATTATTATTATATTAGTCCAGGAGATAGCGTGTAAAAAAGTTGTTAAAAATGACATTGACAGACATGTATATATATTTTAATTGATATAGTTGATTAACCAGTGTGTTTATAAAATCAGTTTGAAATAAAAACTCGAAGGAAAAATGTGTAACTAATTAAATAGGTGCATTTTGCACAAAAGTGTCTGACTAACATCAAGCTAGAATTTTGTGTATTAGTAAATCTTGTGGTGCCTTTTAAATGTCTAGTCGGGCAAGTTCATCTGCGGGACATAGCTTGGCAATAGGTGTTTGAAAAATGCAAATCTATGGAGAGCGGTTATGTCCTGCCCTTTTTGGTGGACAATGTGATTTTCATGATTCTGAGTACTAACTTAGTTAGTAGACCAAAAATCAAGTTAATAATAGTTCGTCACTTAATAAGCTAGTTAGTCAAATATTACTCCCAATCAAAGAGGTCACATATTAAGTGACAAACTATTATTAACTTGATTTTCTGTCTACAAACTAAGTTAATACTCAGGATCATGAAAATCACATTGTCAACCAAAGAGGGCAGGACATAACTGCTCTCCACTGGTTTGTATTTTTCAAATGCTTATTGCCAAGGTATGTCCCGCAAACGAACATATTCTTAAAAGGCACCAAAAGATTTACTTGTACACAAAATTCTAGCTTGATGATAGTCAGACACTTTTTTTGTATGCTATCTCCTGGACTATTATCTAAATAAAGCAATAGTTGAAATTTTCACGCCTCTATATTATATAATTTTGCACTGCATTTTTAGGACTCAAGCCAGTGGTTACAGTTCATTTGAAATTTTTGTGAATAATCAAAATCAGAGCAGCTATGTAGAGCATTAAAATCAAATACTTTAAAATAGACTGCCAATTGGTGTGGCACATAGCTTCCTTGCATCCTATCGCTTGCTTAATTGATATGCTTTTACAAGCTATTATTGTCTAATTTGTTTGTTTCTCTCGTTCTTTTAATCCGTCAGAATTTTTTTGATATTTGCATGAATTAAAGTATCAATTTAGCCAAAATTAAAGAGTGCAGAGGGTTCAAATTAATCTGGGGCTATCTGCAGGTTACTTTCGATAAACAATAAGTTTCATACAAATCAGAAAAGTTCTCTTAAAGCTATAGGTGGAAATAAATGTATGTTTGTGGGCATGTGGAAGAGAAACAAATGAGCGCAAAAGATTGAAACTTATATGGGACCGATTTCATTAAAATCGGACATGTAGTTTTTTAAAGATATATTTTTAATTTTAAGATAGATTGGTTCGCAAAAGTTGAGCGACAGACTGACAACAGAACCAAACATATTCCCTGATGTCTGAAATGGATTTTTGCCTTGGAATTACCCGCTTACCTTCAGTAAGCTCGGAAGCAAAAATATAGACATGCACCAGGACACATTTGAAATTAAAATTACTAATGCATAGTTAATTTTTTATAATAGTCATAAAGGAATTAGGCTGTATAATAAATCCTGTAATTTTATGATATACTAGCCTTCACCCCGCGCTTCACGCGGGGTGAAGGCTAGGGATTTGTGGGTATGCTTCCTAGTGTTTATATACTTCACAACGGTTATAAANAGATATTATGGAATAGATACGATATAATTGACTCTTAATTATTATTTAAGATGTTGCAAAAAGGGTATGTTGGTATAACTCAGTTATTTATAAAAAATATATATGTATTAAATTTTCTTCTGAAGGTAGAAATTTATTAAAAATTAATTGGGATGAAAAGTAAAATTGTATTAAAATCCTTTCGCTACTGAAGACATTTTAATTGATTTGGTGTCGTGTGTTATGGGGACTATAAATCTGATATCTTGTTTAGGCTATCAACTGGCACAAACAAGCAAATTAAATAAAATTACGTAAAAAGAGAGAAATCTCTCCAATAGTATAGTACGTGTCGAGTGCAGAAAGTAGCATTTTGCATGCGAGTGTGGAGTTTGCATCCAAAACCACCCTGTATGTAAGTTCGTATTTCTCTTTAGATAAAGATGACATTAATTCATTAGTTGTATTTTGTGCCGAATTAATTATTTCGGGAGGCGTATTATTCTCCTCATATTCTTCCAAATCACTTAAATCACT
>KZ653309.1:7424-43328 GCA_001010745.2 Gerris buenoi
AAAAAAAAAAAAAAAAAAAAAAAAAAAAAAAAAAAAAAAAAAAAAAAAAAAAAAAAAAAAAAAAAAAAGCCGATGTGAGCTATATTATATATATGTAATATTTTGTTTATGTAACCACTTTGTATAAAGATACTTAAAACTTTGTATACAAATAAATATATTATTATTATTAAGAAAGTCCCAATACACCTTACTTTGTAAGTGTTATTTAAGAACTACAAACTTCTCTTTCTATGTAGACAACTGTGTCAATAGTTTGGATTCAGAAAATGAATTGCCCAACTTTATGAAACAAGCTACTACTATTATGAATTGTCCAACTTAATGAAACAAGCTACCAGTATTATGGATAAATCGTGAAAAGTGTGAAAAATATTTTAGCACAGGATCGAAGGAAAACGAAAAAAAACCAATTCCTACCAATGATGAAAGAAGGGTTATAGACACGGTTGTCAAAAATAATTGATAACTTGGCAAAGCATAGCAACAGCCTAATTCAAAATTAGACAATTTTGCCAAAGAATTTAATTCCATCATAGCCAAGATGATGGGAGGCAAGAGAATTAATTTTACCCAGAGGGATACCAGAGGAGATGCTACGCGGCAGTTGTGTCTCATAACACCAAGACGTTCAAAGCAGAATGCTTAAGAACCAACTCAATCGTGATCAGTTGAGGTCAGTTAGAATGGGTGTTGATTTAACATGGAATGATTCTTCAGTGACAATGTTGTTTTATGTAAATTGATACGTAAAACCTATACAAAGAGTTTTAAATAAATAAGTATTTAAAATAGACTTAATTAACAATAGTTCACACTTTCATTTCAATTAATTATATTTAATTACATTTTTATTTATTTTATTATGAGTCCTATAAGATAGAGTTATGCTTTGGCTTCTTAGCAAGTTAATATCTTGGTCTATATTTTATACGTCTATATTTTATTACTAAACATTGTTTTAATTAAGCATGCCGACTCAGTGAAAATTATAGTTGGAGGATTTAATTGCAGAAGTACAAAAGAAGAAAGATATAATAGTTGGTGCAAGGGGACTACATTTTTAGGACTCTTCAATGATTGCTGGAAACAAACAAATAGCTGATGTCATCAATATCTCGGCTGAATATGTTTATACAATCGTAATACAAAATAGAGAAAAATTGTAAGAGATAATATCGTAATACAAAATAGGTACAATATTCAAGAGATAATTGGTATAAAATAGATCAAGACAAACAAAAAGGATGTAGAGAGTGAAGAATCAATAACATTGTCAAGTACTGAAGAATATTGTAAAAGAAATAAATAATATTACAATACCTTACAGCCGGGGTTCTCAACCGGTGGGTCGTGACCCCCTGGGGGGTCGCAGGATGTGTCTGAGGGGGTCGCGGAATCCGGGGAGAAAAAAATAAAAACAATTTTTTTAAAAATTTAATTTTTCATTTACTTACATTTTCTTAAGATTTGGTTAACCGCAAAAGCATAGCTTGAGTGCGGCCTTCAGTGATTTGTAAATTAATTAACAAACACTTGTACTTTCCAAGCTTCCAAGTTGTATTTCAATTTCCCCTTCTACATTTCGTAATCTAGGCCTATTGGTGCATTAAACAGAAATATAGTGTGAAATTATTGTTTGTTTTTTTTTGTTAAAAATATTTCCTTGCTATTCATAACATAAAATTAGCCATGATTTGTTCCAAAACACAATATATTCTAGCTGGTTATTTAAATAATATTGTACTTTTATTATTAGACTAATGGGCCTGACTTTTTCAGTTCTTACCCATGATGTTATGTTATTTTATGAAGTTATAAGCAATAATTTACTTTTTAGTCATTGCCTAGGCTTACTATAATGATGTTAAAAATTCTAAACGTTTTAAAAATATGACAAAATTTTGTTTAAACTTTATTTACGAAACTTTCAAATTTCAAATAAAAATCCCTAGAATGAACCATCAAGAAAATTAGCCTCAAATACTCTTAAAACTTACCATTTTGCACCAAGGTTGTAAAAATTTTCCGGGGAGGACCCCCGGACCTCCCTTCCCTTTTGGTGGGGGGAATTCCATACCCCTAAACCCCCCGGTGGGTCAGGCGCCCCCCTCTCTTTTGAAGTCAAACCGCCGCCACTGATTCAGAGGGGGTCGTCTAACATGAATCAACTCTTTAGGATGGATATCCAATATGATTGTAGCTAGGGCTTTTTGGTCTTTTTTAGACCATATAGGGAAAGAATCGTCGTGGATACCTGGATTAGGTATATAGATCCATCGACATATCCCTAAAGATCTGAATGTATTAAGATCATCTTCAATTTCCAACCTTTATAATTTTCTTTTCCAAGTTTTTTAATTAGGTATAGTTTTGAACTCATTTCCTTTTTTCAGAATTCACAGATTTTTTTTTCTTTAAATCTGACGAAACTTAACTCCAATTTTAAATTTCAAAATGTTTTCATTCTTAATGTTCAAACCTGAATTCCATAACCTGTTAGCAGAGTAAAAGGCAGTAGTAGAGGGTTCTACTTGAAGTCTCTATTTATTTGATTACAATAACTTGGATAATAAAGGAAACATTTTTTTGTTGATTAAGTTAAAATAATATTTGAACAAGAATGAATAAAAAAAATAATAAAATAATACATGAAATTATCTTATTTGTCAGATTTCCAGGTGGAATCCAACAAAAACTATACCAAACATCGTTGGGGAAAGTCTTTGATAACTTGCAGCGAATACCTTCTGCAGAAACCTGCTAACCAAGGAAAGGAACTTATTTATTTACGAATTGACTTTTTTCAAGGTTGATATTTATAAGGTGTGCGTTGAGGGTTTCAAAAAGTAGACGTAAATGTTTTTCATACTAATATAATTTATCTTATGTGTACCCTTTAATATGTTACTAAAGTAGGTAGATGGGTCCTTGTTAGGGTAAATAAAAAACTCATTCACATTAGTTTAGGCGTTGGCGACGTTTCGACCTTGCCGGTCATTTTCAAGCCTATAAACAACATTTATTAAATTTTTTAAAAAACAAACATACATATGCTATAGTTTTCTTAATATCAGTATAAAAAATTTCTCTAATCCAAATTCCTTCAATAATTTAATTAAAATTGTTACCTGGTAAAACGAATTAAAATACATCATCTGTTTCGGTACTAAATTCAGAGTCAAGTATCACAAAGCTTCTTTGTACGTCAGTTCAATCTACAATAATAATAATAAATTAACATTTAAAATAACTAATTGTATTCTAATTGATTAAGTAGGAATATAATCCGCTTTACATTACCATCTTCAAAGATGATTTCGTTAAAAAACTAGATAAGAGATAAGTATTCTTAAAACGACATTAAAAACTGTTTAAAACTAAACAAAAATAACAAAGCACTAATCATAATCATCACCATAACACAAAACATTCCATTTAATAATTAACATTATCACAGTCTCAAAAAACAAAAAGTTTTAAATCTAAATACAAATTAAAAAACAAAAAAGACTAGAAAGGAACAAGTTTTAGAACATGGTTTTGTTTACATCATGTAACCTTCCTGGTTTGATAATCATGTTATCATTATTTATTTCATTTTATTAAAAATTAAAAATACATTGTTATATTTGATTTAATTTAAGTTAAAAGCCTTTAATAATAGATAATTTATTATAAAGTAAGCGGAGTCAGTAAAAATTTAAAACATTTTGATATCAGACTGTTATGTTTTTGGCGGGAGAATATGATTTAAATTATATAGGTAAATGCCACTATAGAATTTGTTTAAGGATCTAGAGTCCGTCTTAATGTTAACCGTTTTATCCAGTTTAATGGCTATATTTAGGGCTTCTAGCATTTTCCTTCTATTGGTATTCCTTTCTCTAGCCAATATTTTGGTGTTATCAAAATCAAATTCGTGTTTTGTAGCTGCTGAGTGACCACTTAACGCGGTATTAGAATTACCTTTTTTTTATCATATTTATTTATTCCTACTTAATCAATTAGAATACAATTAGTTATTTTAAATGTCAATTTATTATTATTATTGTAGATGGAACTGACGTACAAAGAAGCTTTATGATACTTGACTCTGAATTTAGTACCGAAACAGATGATGTATTTTAATTCGTTTTACCAGGTAAACATTTTAATTAAATTATTGAAGGAATTTGGATTAGAAAAATTTTTTATACTGATATTAAGAAAACTAGCATATGTTTTTAAAAAAAATTTAATAAATGTTGTTTATAGGCTTGAAAATGACCGGCAAGGTCGAAACGTCGCCAACGCCTAAACTAATGTGAAAGAAAGATTTTTATTTACCCTAACAAGGATCCATCTACCTACTTTAGTTTTTCATACTGTTCTAAATGATCAGAAGCCACTAATAAATCGTCCGGATAAGTAAAAACAAAAGGTAAGTCTATACGTATATGGTGCATATACACCTTTGGAAACTTAGGGTAGCATTTCGGATACCAAATGGAAAACGAAGAAATTCGAAAACGCCGAAAGGCGAAAAACGGCTCGTTTTATGAACATCATCAGGTGTGACAGGAACATGATGAAACCCACGGATGAGGTGTATCTTTGAAACAACCTTTTTTCCATGAAGCTGGGTGTTTAAGTCTTGAAGAGGTGGTATCGGATAACGGAGGTGGTATCGGATAACGGTCCGGGATAGTGTATGCATTGAGCATTCTATAATCCCCACATGGGTAATGATAATAATGTTAGTAATAATAATGATAATAACATAAGTGATAATAACTTCAATTTTGAACCTTTAAACAAGCTTGTCCCTGGAAGCTCGGATACAGCCCCGGGAGGCTAAGTCTGCAGGGTTTTGTTTTGAAGGTACATAACCCCAACTCTTGGGAACCGAGCAGTCTCTTGTAGTCTGGACTCTTCTAGAAAGTTAATTACTGTTTGTCAAAACAGGACATTACCAGGTCTGGTATTCTTAGGCTGGAGACTGGAGACCTTTTAAGGAGGGCGGAAAGCTCAAGTTGGGTTGGAGTACCTTCTACTCTCATCTGTATTCTCAGATTATCTGAAATAAAGCAAGCATCACTGCCATCACCCAGTAAGGCATAAAATGTTGGTATTCTGACCTGTCTTTCTGATGAAGGTAGATTGGTATTATAAAAGATGTAGTGCCTTCAAAGTTCTTTACAGTCGCCGAGCGCACTGTCACTGATGACTGGTTCTTTGTTTCAGGTGAAGGCTTGTTGGATGAAGTTTTTCACACCCTTTAATTTGACATTTCAGTCTCCTTCTTGCAATATTTTGACAGGTGCCCTTGTTCTAAACATAACCAGCAGAGACCACTTCTTTTAATAAACTCCCTTCTTAAGCCGACTGAAGTATTAGGAAGCTTTGGGCAGAACTTTGGACTGTGAATGCTGTCCTGACAAAAATAACAAATTTTGGGTGAAGGGTTAGGCTTCACCACCTTTTCCTTCCCCCCAGGTTTTTCTAATTTTGAAGGAAATCTGTCTTGGGTTTTAAAGGTATGTAAGTTTGTAATAGATTCTCCAAACGTTTTATCTAAAAACCTTTGGACCCTGCTTTTCTGATTTCTTAGTCCTTTAACAAAAGTTGGGTTTACCTTGGAATTTTGAACAAGGTTATTATTTTCCGAATTTTTAGAATAAACTGGGGTAGTAAGTAGTCTTTTCTTTTCTACATAAGTTGCAAGATCTAGAATGGTCTTCTTTCCTTGCAAAGGTAAACACTTCTGATAGCCAGCCATGAAGAAATTTGATAGCAAGGCGAGAAGCTATTTTCTTAAGGTACATTTTTGAGCTCACCTCCCTGTGTGCATAGCTTCAAAGAAAAGTGTTAACTGGGGTCTGAGACTTCTTTTATCGCCTAAAATGTCAGCCATCTCCTCGGAAACTCAAAATGTTTTCGTCCGGCTCCTGTACTGTTTTTGTTTCCTATATATTTTTTATAATTTCGGTCGAGGACTCTTCACCTATTTTCGCAGTTATCTGGGGAAACATATTGGCCGAATATTTGACTTAATGTCTTGGCAATCAACTCTGGCTAGAGTTCTACATGCTGTGGAAATACTCTCAGAAAACTTCTGTAAACCTTTTGTACCAGTCATTATAAAGGTCGGCCCTTCTGTTAACTTTTCCACCCAGGCCTCAGTTATTTTGAGAGGATTTCCATACCTTTGTTCGAGAAGAGAAATAGAGTTTAAATAGGACAGGGAAAGATTTGACTGAAGGACTTCTAGTGCCTCTCCCTTTAGAAATCTAGTCAAGAAGATCTTTTTTTCATTGTCTGGGAGGATGTTATCCACTAGATGCATTCTTTATTTGATCCCGAAAGATAGGATAGTTTAAACCATCATATTGGAGAGGCACCAAGGAGTTCAATACTTGAACCTTGGTCATTATTAACATAGGATCAAATGGTGCATTCTAGGTGGGTGGTATATTTTTTTTCTACGGATGGAATGATAGTTGAAATAAAAGAGGTATTAGGTGCGAATTTTGATTCTAATTTAGAACTCACTACAGGAAGAAGCGAAGCCTTGTCTCCTACTTCCAGAGCTTCGTAAACCGCCTCAACCTCCTCTGCTTGCGTAGCCTCATGTAAGCTGTCCTGAAGATCCGAATTTCTATTCGCTCTTTCCCCGATCGATGACATCTTACTCTTCGCTGCTTCTAGTTCCCGTTGTAGATGGGCATCATGGTTCCACACTCCTGTTTTTCACTCTCCAACCTTCTCTTTTCTGGTGCAAGAGCTAATTTAGCCGCAAGACGCATCGATGCTGCGGATTTTCTAGATTCAGATGTTGAAGCGACTGATTCTGGCCTGGACATCGGTTGTGCTGTCTACATTGCTAATAAACACTTCAAGATCTTACAAGTCTTGATCACACTTAGCCAGGTACGGTGTCGCGAATGCGATTGATTTTTATTTAAATTTGGCGCCGGCACTCTGTTAGAAAACCCTGCAGAGGACTCGGGGGCTCAGCCAATGGGAAGGCTGGGTTTTGGCTCCAAGAGGACTCGAGGGGACGCTAACAGAGTGTCGCGGTTCATATTTTATACTACGACTACGAGATAGACTTAACTTAACTGTGCTAACTGTGCTATTTATTATTTCTTAATTCACTGACATTGTATAAACTTATCGTTTTTAAATAAAAGTTTTTGTTTCTTGTGATTTGTGATGTTTATTATAAAAATCAACACATGGTAGTAGAACGATACATTGATTAACCGGCGTAAGTAATCACTTAACCTGTTTTGTTTCGGACTTGTTAAAAGAGAGAGAAAAAAAAAAAAAAAAAAGAAGGTCTTCCACAGCGGCGGCAGCGTTACGACCAACTTTAGACCCGTCGGTAAAGAGGCTACTACAAACTGTCAAGGAAGGAAGAGAACTCTTAGAAGATCCTGAACTGAAACTGTATAACTTAAACTCTTTGCTAGCTAAACTTAAGTTATACTTAAATAGAGTCAATACTGTGAGGAGTGAATTATTAAACTTTGTTGACATTGAGGATGTCGAGCGCGACCAATTTACTAAAGACGCGATAGCGCACAAAGAACGGGTCCTCGACACATTAGCTTTAATAGCCGACGTAGAGGCAAAAATACAAGTTTTAAATCAACTCAACACATACTGTGCATCGGGAGCCACGAGTTCTGGAAGTCTATCAACCAATACTTGCAGGTCTCTCTTTAGTCCTACAAGACCGCTGAGTGCTGCTGATAAAATACTCATGTGCTCTGGATGGCATTGGGTATCTTTAACTAAAGACTGCTTACGCCGTATAGTAACGAACACCGATTTAATTGATTTCGTAACAACTGTAAGGCTGTCCAAGTCTTCTTCCTCCTGCTTCTTAAACACTTTCTTTCCCCGCGCCATTTCTGGTTTCTCTGAGCGGGCGGTAATGTTCCATATTACAGCCCTGGGACCGGTAATTATGTATGATTTTCCCATTACAGGGCCGCTAGTAGTTCGAGAAGCTGCCGCTTCCTGGCCGGGCCGCGGCGAGCAGATAGCGCTAGTAGTTCTTAGTGTCAGCTGTTCAATTTGTAAACAAATCGGTACTCTTTTACTTTTGGGTAACAAAGTAAAAGAGTACCAACAAATCAATATTTTTATAACTGCGGTTTGTTTTTGTAATGATGTAACCTTAATATGCAATTATTGTTTTTGAAGTTTACGGCAAAATAGTTTTTTGTAGTTAGTTTACATGTGGTGGCCTATAAAATAGTGTACGCACCACGACCAGTAAGCCCTATACAGGCCTCGGCCTCGGTTAAACGCACTCGTGCTTTCAAACTTTGCCCTCGGCCTGTAAAAACACCCTTACTGCTCTAGGTACGTAAATAGCTATTACGGGAATTATATTTAGTAGGGAATGATATAAAAAAAATTTGTATAATACAACTAATTTGAAATTTATAATTATCACAAGTTAAAAATAGTATCCAAAAGTGTTCTTTCTTGAATCTGTTTCTCAATCTTTAATACTATGCTTCTTTTCTCTTCCTTCTATACTTTTCTTTCTGTAATTTTCTTTCTAATATTTTTCCTTCTTTCTTATATTTTTCCGTAAAAAAATTAAATATAATCTAAAATGAAACTAAAACAATATATAAAAATTATTACTACACTGTCAGTTATTGACAGACATTGACAAGAACAACTTATTAATATCACCAAGCAAGCGTTGATTACAAATATATATTAAGAGGTGAAAATGCTTTAAAAAAAAAAAACTCCTAAAATCGGTTGGGTGACATATGCCAGTACAAAGTTCCATACGAATTTTCGCTTTAAACCAAGATCAAGTGTGAGGAGCCGTTTTCCATATGTTTTAATAGAAAAGAGCCATCCGCAGCATAATATTCACATTTAGTAATATTCTTTTTATCATGATGAGTTGGTGGGGTAACTGAGATATCAGCACAACTGTCAGAAATATACGTTTTGTGTTGATATATGTGACAAATAAGTTGACCAGGCTGCATCCCGCCCCCTGTCGTGGCCACGGGTTCAGTCGTTTTCTGAAGAGACCTGAGAGAATGAGTATGGTTTAGTGCATATAGTTGCTTTCTACTTGTCTCACTGCTTTCTATCTGTGATGATACCAGTACAAATCATTAGGTCCTGAAGGGACGCTGGAGCGATCCCGACTTGAATGGTATTGGGACCTGGACCTTGAACGCTGTGTCCTTAGTTCATTAATAGATATTGTTAATGATGTATCTATTGTTTTGTTTTGTTGCTTGACAACGCAGTCATTATTATTTTCCCTGTTGTTCTTTTTATTTATGAGTGTGCCAATTACTAAAATATAAAATGTTCACAAAACTGTTAATTTACTTCTGTATTAAGTTATATGTTAATTGTACTATTTGCATCTCTAATTTAGAAATGATAAACATTGGTAGTAACTTGTTTGTTTCAGTACATCTCAACTAACTGAGCTCAAAAGTTAAAAGATTTGTAATGTATTCTGACAGTTGCCCCGGGCAAAACAAAAATACTCATGTCGCTGTTATGTGTTGGATGGCCTTACTAAAATCTCCTTCTCTTGAGTCTATTGATCACAAATTTCTTTTACCCGGGCATACACATGGAGAGCGACACATCTGTCTACACATGGAGTGTCTACTATTTGCATCTCTAATTTAGAATTGATATCATTGGTAGTAACGTTTGGTTGTAACATTCACTAGAATGCGCCACTTTTGATAAGCTGGTATATTTAAAACAGTTTTGTCATAACCTTAACCTTGTCAGATTATACACACACAAGAGATGTTTAATAATATGTTGTTTCTTTCACTTAGTACATAGAATCCTTAACAGATTATGAGACTTAAAAGTTTTAACAGTAAAACAGTAAGAGGCTGTTTGCCAGAGTGGATTTTTTAAATCTTTTTTCGTGACTGCAAGTTCGTTCCCTTTTAAGGTTAGTATGGCAAAGTTTTTTTAGTATCCACAATAAGATCCAAAAAAAAACTTTTCCGCTTGGAAATTTAGAGTTCTAAATTTATTGGAAGAGAAAGATATTAAAGATATAATGATTTCAAGCGTAACCTCTTTGTCAGATAAAGAACAGAAGAACTTCAAAAGAAAAGATGCTACGGTAAGATCAACAACAGTAATGTGCATTCCAGACTTACACCTAGAGTACGTAAAAAATGCCACAACAGCTTATGATATGATGTCCAACTTAACCAAAATATTCGAAAGAAAAAGTGTACTACCAAAACTTCACATTAGAAGAAAATTATTACAATTGAAACAGGAAAGCTAAGAGTTACTGGAGAATTTCTGTCTTTTTGATAAACTAATAAGTGAACTAGACTCCACTAACTCAAAAATGGAAGAAGACAAAGTTAGCCATTTATTTCTTACAATATCTAAACAATACGAAACTGTGATAACGGTTTTAGAAACAACTGATAAACTAACCTTGGACTTTGTGAGAAGTAGACTACTTGGTGCTGAAGTAAGCTTCAAAGTACATAATAAAAAAAGAAGGAACACAACCTCAAAAATAATGAATGTTCATTTGTAAATTTTGAAGATAGAAAAAATACTAATTTCAACAATAACAATAAAAAATACGTATAGTATCGCGGGATACCCGGTAGGAACGAAGTTCCTTACATTTTTCATAAATATAAATTATAAAATCACACTGCCAAGTACGAATACATTCAGAATGAATTTAATAAGTCACAGACTCGTGTTCTTAGAACATCGCATATTATATATTTTTTAATCAATTATATCTTAAATTCATAGGGTACAACTGTTTCACTACTTATGATGTTGGTCTTTTTGAGTAGAAAATGTATATAAAAATTAAATTAAACATAAATCTTGGGGTTTGAGCAAATAGCCTTTCCCTCCAAATTTAATGAGGTGAGGCTATTCGCCATTTTAGAAGACTTTTGTTGTATTATAACCTATGTAACAAATTGCTATTTTCTAGCCTGGGATGACGCAGGATATTCGGAGGTATGTCCGCTCCTGCGAGATATGATTCCCATGATTCCTGGAAGGTTGGGACCTTATCCCCGGTCACATGCAGGCAAGACGTGCCTTTTAGTCTACACAGGCCTTCACAGCAGGTGGGTTGAGTCTTTCCCCTTGAACCGGGCCACGACGGGCAACATAGTATCCCTTCAAGAGAAAGAGGTTTTCTGCCGCTTTGGCTATCCGAAGGCCATCGTGAGCGACAACGGTCCTCAATTTATTCCCGTCATTGGGACGAGGCCTTATAACATTGGGATGTCAACCCTGGAGGACTCCCGTGTATCAGCCGCGAGTTAACCCTACTGAAAGAAGGAACCAGGAACTCAAGAAGGGCATCCAGATCGTCCTGCATGGCGAAAACCATGCCCGGTTAATAAAAAAGTTGACAACAATTTTATTTCATATGCGTCAGCGTCTAAATGTGAGCATGGGTATGAGTCCAGCAAGGCCATGCTTAGTCGCCGTATGTAACAGCCAGGTGATTGGTTGGGTCCTCGGGAAATAGGAGTGCCTTCTCCGGGTCCCTCCCAAGAACCGACTTCAGCGGAAGTACTTGGAAGCGAAAACCCCACGGAAAGCCACGTCACCCAGCGTTCGCCCCCATCGAGAAACTTCAGGACTAGACCCCGAAAGATACTGCAATTCGAAGCAGGAGATAGAGTAATAGTGCGTAACCAAGAGCTTTCGAAAAAGATGGAAGGTTTCCACGCTGGATTCGCTTCCAAGTGGAAGGGCCCGCGCGCCTAGGTGGCCATGTTTATTAGGTTGATATTGGAGGCAGCAAGATAACGAAGTTCGCATATGACAACCTTCGTCCTATTCCCGGTACCCGAGAGAGAGGAGGAGATTTTGTGTAGACCATGAATTGTGATATTGTTATTTGTTACTCTACCTAGTACCTTTTTAAAGGAGAACAAAAAATATTTCGTACCCTGTTCTAGTTAAAAAAAAAAGCTACTGATAATAATCGAGTAGATTCTAGGTGAGAAGAGAAGTGAAGTGTGCTAATAAAATAAATGAATACGAGAAAATATAGTATTAATAACGTTTATTTGAAACGAATTGATTCATTTACATTGCAACTGAGCTCTTATCAAGTAAAATTCAGAGACCTCGAAATTAAAAATATGGCTTCGCGACTGGATAAACCGACGAGACCGTGGGTAGGGGGTCTGCTTTGCTCTACAGAAATATTCTTCGGCTAACTGAAGTTAAGTTTAAAGAATCACTAGAATTGGTCACATCTCTAACTGAGAAAAAAGATTCAAGGTTCCTGTGGACAAACCCAGAAGTGTGAAAGAACGTGGCTTACCTTAAAGAGGATCTCACGCAGGTGCACTGATGTCGAGAGATTGGACATGTACATTGGTGAGTGGATGAAATGGACCAATAATACGTTCCACCAGAAGACATTCGCCCAGAAGATGAGGATTTTCCTCAGCAACATCTAGCATGCATATCCTGGATGAGTTGAACGTGAGCCTGGATGAGTGAGAACGTGGCTTACCTTAAAGAGGATCTCACGCAGGTGCACTGATGTCGAGAGATTAGACGTGTACTATGTTTTAAGGTTCCTGTGAGATGGCATACCCAGAAGTGTGAGAGAACGTGACTTTACTTGAAGAGGTTCTCACGCAGGTGGCACTGATGTCGAGAGATTGGACATGTACTATGTTTTAAGGTTCCTGTGAGATGGCATACCCAGAAGTGTGAGAGAACGTGGCTTACCTTGAAGATGATCTNTAAGCCACGTTCTCTCACACTTCTGGGTATGCCATCTCACAGGAACCTTAAAACAAAAAAAAGTATAATGTTATATAAGTATGCGTAAACTAATCCAGGATATGCATGCCAGATGTTGCTGAGGAAAATCCTCATCTTCTGGGCGAATGTCTTCTGGTGGAACGTATTATTGGTCCAGTACATCCACTCACCATTTTACATGTTCAATCTCTCGACATCAGTGCACCTGTGATAGATCCTCTTCAAGGTAGGCCACGTTCTCTCACACTTCTGGGTATGCCATCTCACAGGAACCTTAAAACAAAAAAAAGTATAATGTTATATAAGTATGCGTAAACTAATCCAGGATATGCATGCCAGATGTTGCTGAGGAAAATCCTCATCTTCTGGGCGAATGTCTTCTGGTGGAACGTATTATTGGTCCAGTACATCCACTCACCATTTTACATGTTCAATCTCTCGACATCAGTGCACCTGTGATAGATCCTCTTCAAGGTAGGCCACGTTCTCTCACACTTCTGGGTATGCCATCTCACAGGAACCTTAAAACAAAAAAATGTATAATGTTATATAAGTATGCGGAAACTAATCCAGGATATGCACGCTTGATGTTGTAGAGGAAAATCCTCATCTTCTGAGCGAATGTCTTCTGGTGGAACGTATTATTAGTCCAGTACATCCACTCATCCTTGTAACTGTCCAATCTCTCCACATCAGTGCACCTGCGGGAGATCCTCTTCAAGGTAAGCCATGTTTTCTCATACTTCTGGGTAGGCCATCTCACAGGAACCTCAAAACATAGTACATGTCCAATCTTTTGACATCAGTGCATCTCAATAAGATCCTCTTTAAGGTAAGCCTTAAAGAGGATCTATCAGAGGTGCACTGATGTCGAAAGATTGGTTATGTACTATGTTTTAAGGTGTCTGTAAGATGGCATACCCATAAGTGTGAGAGAACGTGGCTTACCTTAAAGAGGATCTTACTCAGGTGAACTGATGTCGAGAGATTGGACATCCTGTGAGATGGCATACCCAGAAGTGTGAGAGAACGTGGCTTACCTTAAAGAGGATCTTACTCAGGTGAACTGATGTCGAGAGATTGGACATGTACTATGTTTTAAGGTTCCTGTGAGATGGCATACCCAGAAGTGTGAGAGAACGTGGCTTACCTTGAAGAGGATCTCACACAGGTGCACTGATGTCAAGAGATTGGACATGTACTATGTTTGAAGGTTCCTGTGAGATGGCACACCCAGAAGTGTGATGTACCATAATGTACCCTAATCATGACATATAATCACTTGAACTAGTCAGTGTTTGTTTTGTTTATTACCTACCTACACCACTCTCTTCCTCATGAGTCTATAACATAAAAGCTCAATCAAGCCTATTAACTGAGTTGTATCAGGATCATAATGTATAATAATATAACAACTCTGATTCGTATTATAAGTGAATATGATAAAATTTATTTAAATTTTTCCCCGAGACAAATTTGCTAAAACAAGACCAAATTATTATAAATCTGAGTATTGAGTACTGATAACAATGAATAGAAGCCATGTTTGTCCCTGATTGATGCTTATCCATTTTTTATGTTTCATGTTTTAGGAGTTGCAAGGTCAGGCAGCAGAAGAAGAAGCGGCTCTACAATGCGTAGCCAAACTAGAGACATGATCGTAACCTTGAGAAAATACTTTGAGAGAGAGAGGGACAACGATGGGCCGCTCCTACCACTCTCCCAAGTTGTGGAAAGGACGGCGGCAGCCCTCGGCATCTCTAGAGCTTCTGTCGCTAGAGTTACTAAGGAAAAAGCAAGGTGTGAGGCCGTGGGAACTTCTCTTTCAACCCCGGCCAAAAAGAGGCCACGTTCAGCTCATTTAACTAAACTGGACACCTTTCAGCAGGATGCCATCAGGCGACATATTTACAGCAACTACAGCAGGAGAGAATATCCTTCACTGAAAAAGCTTGCTGTTTCACTAAAAAATGCTGAACTCTTCACTGGAAGCACTTCTTCTATTAGCAAAGTGATGCATGACCTCGGGTTTCACTTTAAGAGACTTAATAGTAGAAACGTTATGTTAGAGAGGGACGATATTGCTCTATGGAGAGTGAGATTTCTCCGGGAAATTCACCATGTGGATATGACCCGCGACGTGTGGTTGGATTAGACGTGGGTCAATGCGGGCCACAAAAGAAACTTCGGGTGGACTGCCGACACAGCTCCTGGTACAGCTAAGCAACCGACTGGTAAGGGACTGAGATTGATTCTGCTGCACGCCGGGACTTCAGCAGGATGGGTCCGTAACTGTTGTCTACTTTTCAGGTCCAAGAGAACAGGAGACTACCATGAAGACATGGACCATGAAAGGTTTCTTTCATGGTTCAAAGATAGTCTCCTAGTCAACATACCACCGAAAAGTATAATAGTTATGGACACTGCCCCTTACCATTCGAAGGTCTTAGACAAGGCACCGACAACCAGCTCGTCCAAGAAGGTTATACACGAATGGCTTTGTCGTCACCAGATAGAGTTTAATGAATCTCAACTCAGGACAGAGCTGCTTGATTTGGTCAAGTTTCATAAGCCGGCGAAGCCTAAATACATAATTGACACCATGGCCGAGGAAATGGGACACCAGATAGTCAGGCTGCCCCCTTACCACTGTCACTACAACCCTATTGAGCTTGTCTGGGCTCAGGTGAAAGGCTTTGTAGCCGAAAACAACAAATCTTTCACCATGAGTAAAGTCGAGGCTTTATCCAGACAAGGTATCGATAGGGTGACTAGTGACAGATGGAGGGATTGTGTCAGACACACGTAGGAAATCATTAGGACGGATTAACAAAATACAGCCCGGCTTGATGAGGAAGTTAATCAGATGATTATAAGTTTGGGAGGTGATGGGTCGGATACTGAATCTGACATTGTGATGGAATCAGAAGATTCAGATATCGACGATCCATCACCGTCTCACGAGGACATGGGGGTCTTTCCTCTAAGTATTAAATAATTTACTGTCATTTTTTTTTTTTTTTAATTAAACGTAAAAATTGTAAATTTTTTTTTTTTAGTTTTACTTGTAATTGTAGTATATTTTAATTTAGTTTTTAGTATAGTGTTAATAATAATTACTTCTTTTGTTTGATTTTTTTAAGTACGTTATAGTTAGTAATTCTGTTCGTGACTAAATACATTTTGTATTATTTATATTAGTATTTATTTAGTATTATATTAGTATAGTATTTATATTAGCATTATTTTTATTAGTATGTATATTGTAAAAATATTTCAGATAAATATATAATACAATATTACAGTGGTTTCTAATTGCATTTTAAACTTCCCCAAATATTCATAAACAGCTTGGGTTTCCGGTGAAATCCGCGTCACGAAGGGGTTGAAGTCCGACGTTTCGCTTCCACTACTGGAAGCATCTTCAGGGGTGTGGTGCATCGTGGTGTTGACTCGAAGCAATCACAAGATGTACTGACGACTGGAGAGAAGATCGGCGTATTTATACTGGTTTCCTAGACCGTAGATTGTACCTGGGTGTTTCCGTTCTCGGGGATGTCCTTTGTCGGGATGATGTAATCACGCAGGTGCTGCCTTTGTCGGTGTTTCTCTGTGGAGATGATGCAATCAGGCAGGTGCTGCCTTCGTCGGTGGTCCTTTGTCGGGCGGGTGATGTAACAAGTCGGGAAGTGACCGCGTCGCCGCTTCTTGCTTTCACCGGAAACCCAAGCTGTTTATGACGAATCTACCCGCGGAAGCCTACGGACCAAGATTCCCCAAATATTCCTTACCTTAGCTCACACATGTATTAAGTGACAATATTCTGATTTCTCAGAAAACGAACATCACTTATCCCATCTGCGTATTCCAGTTCAGAAATGTATTTACTTCATTCGGTATTAATGTAAATCCTCATTAGAGCAATGCTACACTTACCACATCTGTGCATTTGATAATATAGGTCATAAAGGGTCAGATTATCACTTAACCCTCATTAAACAAAAATTTCACTTAACACATCTGTGAGCTAAGGTATCGAATGTTGTCCCTCCAATTTGTTATAGGATTATCCTGAAAAAACTATATTGTGACAAATAATTAGTTAACAAATGTAAGCAGCAATAAAATCATAAAGAGGGCAACTGTATGCAGGAATTCAATAATTAAGCCAAATTGACACTGAGTTAAAAAAGAAGTGTACCCGATATTTGATAATAATATCTTTATTATTCACGATGGACGGTAGTTTAAAATATTGAATTGCAAACCTCGACAAAAGTAATGGTCAATGAAAGTTCTTTGAATACATTTTATTATGTAAATTCTATGTTTGGCAAACTGTTCTTTATCTACTTCAAGTTGTTTAAAGTCTTGACTTTCTACAATATTTCATTACCCGCAATATATTTAATGATGATTTATGGAGAAAAAAGAACTCTTAGAAGAAATATTAAAATATATTCGTAATAAGATTTTTTTTAAGAGACATAAGTTAAAAAGATCGCGATTTGGTAGGAGTAACATAACCTTCATTTGTTTACAAACAAGTCAACTGCCCCACCCTCACCCACAGACCTAGTGGCTTTATTTTTACCCTCACATAGGTTGGCCACTCTGAGTGTCATCTGATTTCCCGCGCTGTCAACGTGACGCTTCTTTCAACATACATACTGTACATTCATATGAGAAAGTTTTGTGATAGGGCCACAAAAATAACATACATAGAACAGAAGGAAGGCTCAAAGCACGTGCTCCAATTAATTGTATTACATTTTTTATTCATTTATATCTATGCACGCATTTACTAATTAATTTTTATTTATGCTACTAAATTTGCAAAACGCTGTTGTAGTAGTAAAGGTATTTTATTATATTCTTTAAATGTAAAGGTATTTCGATTTTATTTGTGTAGAATTAATAATCTAAAATCTAGGACGATTGAGGCTTATACTGCAAAAAAATGATCTTGTCTAATCTGGTTTAATAGTCCTAGATAAGGACAGCTTTAATTTTCTATTCTAAACTTTAATTGACTATTCCAAACTTCATTATTTTATTTAGTTTCTAACTCTTTTCATGCTTTTGCTATTTGTACCCCACTTTAATATCAAGCTCTTATCTTATCTACTCTTTCCCTAATTTTTTAATCTTTATCTCCTAATAGAATAAAATTATCAAGCTCAGATCTTTGTTCTGTACAGATATAGCTCTCGTGCGAGGTTGTCCAGTCTAATAAATAGTAACTTTCCTGTCGAATATAAGTTCTGACATTTTTTTTTTTTTTTCTTTTTTTTGGTTGTTTTTGTATATACGGATATTACATATTACAGTTATTGTATGCGACATTCATTTGGATTATTACACCAAACAATTAAACTAAAGGTAAGTGAGTGCATTTTAATAGAATATCGATTAAGTAAAATAATTAAAAAATAGAAATACCGAAGTTGAAATAAAACTGACGGTGGACGTTAGAACCGCAGCAGATGTGACACCCCCTCCCCTAGATAGCCGTGATAAATAATAATAAATAAATAATAAATAATATTCTATATTTAAAAACCAGGTACATAGTACAAAAGGCATAATAGCGTCAAGATATATTGCAAAAATAAACATTATAACACGAAAGACAAAACAATAACATTAAACATATACATATCACAGATAAAACTTAAATTAAGTAAAATTAAAAAGGACAAGTAAATATCTAATATCACAGTTTTACTTTATGCTATCTATAAATTAAAATTAAAAAACTCATTAACACTATACAGAGGTGTCTCTAATAAAAAACATTTAACTTTATCACAAAATTTTGTATACCGTAAATCTCGAATATTTGGATTTAATTTGTTGTATAGGGCTATTCCCAAGAAATTATGCCCAGTTCTGGACTTCTGCAGTCTATGAGTATTCTGGATTAATTTGTTTTTATTTCTAGTGTTGTGGCAATGAATATCTTTGGCTTGATTAAAATTGTTAATATTAAATTTTATATACTTTAAAGTATGATATACATAAAGTGAATAAAAAGATAATAACTCCAACAATAACTCTTATAACCTTTTTTTGTTTTAGAAAGATTTCTGATGATTCAGCATCACCATATAGTAGCAAAAGGAGGACATAGAAGGTAGGAAAGTGGGGTATATTGAATTTTCATTCATCCGATCACAAATAATATCTTCCTGGTTTATTTTTAATTTGTTTTTAATATAGGACTTGACTTGATCAACGTTGACGCCTTTTTCTACTCGACTAATGTGCAGCCAACATCTTTTCTGTCTACCTTTCAGTTCTTGTTTGTCTGTTGAGACATCGTCACCAGTGCCAATCACAAATACATTGTTTTTGCCCTTTCTTTGTCTTCTATTCTTCACCTTGTTAAAAGGAATTTTGTCCGAATCTTCTTTATCAGAAGAGTAGTCTTCTTCGTTAAAGGTTTTAAGAATTTCAGCAAAAGTTCGTATCTCTTTATCATTCACCTCTTTAGCGCATTGTGACTCTACTTTTAGTTTATTTAAAAATTCAGTTGCATCTGCGTCGTTATTTTTCGAATCCAATTTCTTGGAAACGCTGTCATTTTCAAATCCGATCGGGGCCGGTTTTATGACCTCCTTCACGGTCGTCATATCTACGAAGTCTATCTTTTCAGTAGTTTCTATTTCTCGCGAGTTCCGTTCTTTTCCACTTTTTTCTAAAATTGAAACTCTTGAATTGATTGCTACTTGATTCGCACTTATTTCGTCCACCGCAGTGGCGATCGTCGAGCTTATTTCAACACACTGACATGAATGTGAATCGTTAAAAAGTGACTTCAACTGTTTTATTTCATCTCTTATAGCATTCATAGTGTAAGTTAGGCTTTGTAATGTTGTTTCATTACATCTTGCGCAATAATAACGTAAGTACCTTCCATTTCTTAACTCAAGGACTTTCCGTTCCATCGGCGATATTTCCTTCACACATTTTATATGAAATAATATCCGACATATGTCACAAGCAACACTATTTTTTTCTTTAATAGATAATTTGCAGTCGCAACAAATTTTAGTTGCATCCATCCCTATAGATTATTAAGAAAAAGTTAAAAACCCAAGACGCGAAACGTAACCTTACACACACCGCGTACACACGTGCGTTCCGACCGTCGCCGAATAAAAGTCACGTCGAGCGTCAACTTGAGGGAAGTCCCGCACCAGAGAATTCGCACCTTAAGGCTACCTCTTTTTTATGGGTAACCCTGAGAGGGTTGGTTATAACAGCTAGGGGAGTTCTCGTTGAGTCAGAAGGACAATGAGTTGTGTCAGAGAGCTGGTGACAAGACACTACCTTCTTGCTACGTTTTGAAAGTATAAGTTCAGGGCTACCCACGGTGGATTTAGGAAGGAGCCGAACTTCCCACATTGCGGAAACCATAAGAGAGAGTTTCGTAGGTCTCCGCTATTGCTACCCTAAAACTACGCAGCGTAGCCAACAGACGGTTAAGCTAGAACACGGCAATCATCAGACGTCAACTTTTGAGGTTGGCAAATCTCCATCTCAACAGGATTGGAAGGAGAAAGCTTCTGAGTTTTATCTGGAATGGAATTTTCCTAATTGCACCGGGGCTATTGATGGCAAACATATTCGTATATCCTGCCCTCCTAAAAGTGGCACTTTATATTACAACTACAAAGGGTTTTTCTCTATAGTTTTACTAGCTATTGTTGATGCAAATTACAAATTTATATACGTCGACATTGGTTCTTACGGAAAAGAAGGTGACAGTGGAATTTCGGAAAGTTGGAAAATCGGTCGAGATTTAGTCGATGGAAATATTTTCCCACCTCCCTGCAAGTTACCTAATACAGATAAAGTACTCCCTTATGTATTAGTAGAGGATGAGGCTTTTAGACTCATACAATAGTTATGGACAATGCCCCTTACCATTCAAAGATAATGGATAAGTGGATAATGCACCGAACACAGACTTGCTGAAGAAGGTTATTCAAGAATGGCTTCGCAGTTACCACGTTGAGTTTGGCGAATCATTTAATATGGCAGAACTGCTTGAATTGGTAACATTTCATAAGCCTGTGACACCCAATAGCATTATAGACATCATGGCAAAGGAAAGTGTTATACGGCTACCTCCCTACCACTGTCATTACAACCCTATAGAACTGGTGTGGGCTCAGGTGAAAGGTTTAGTAGCTGTCAACAACAAATTTTTCACCATTAATGAAGTCGAGTCTTTGACCAGACGAGGCATCGATAGGGCGACTGGTGACAGATGGAGGGGTTGCGTCAGAAACGCCTGGCAAGTTATTCAACAGTACAAGGAGAACGAGGCCAGGCTCGACGACCACATCGATCAACTAATAATAAGATTGGGGGGTGATGGGTCAAATTCTGAGTCTGATGTTCTCATGGAATCTGAAGATTCAGAAATTGACGATCCTTCACCTTCTTATGATGACATGTAAGTGTTCCCATTGGAATAATGGTATTTTATGTTTATTTTTTATTTATTTTTTTTAAGAATAGATTTTTGTTAGTATTATTATTTCTTTTGAGTTATTTTTATAGCAATTATTTGTTAAAATTAATTAATTTAATGTAATATATTATACGTTTTATTAAAGTATATAAAAAAAATAATATATTGTAAAAGTGTTTTTGTGATGAATTTTTTACTTCCCCAGAAAGGTTTCCACTTCAACTTGTTAGAAGCTTATCCCGAAAAAACTACTTTACGGCAGTAATTTTCGGAAGAATAATTGGTTAAAGTAAAACAGCAACAAAACCATAAAAAAATAGGCAAACTAAACGAATAAATTCATAATATATATGTATACCATCCAAAGAGGACATAGAAGCTAGAATTCTGTTAAAAATTTTATTTTCATTTTTTGATTCGACTCTTATGTTCAGCCATATTTGAATACGACACAAAGAAGGCTTTGTGAAACAATTTTGACGATCTTATTCAAATTTGACATGTAACACTTAACAAAAGTTTATCAGCCAGGCTCGAAAATGACCGGTAAGGTCGAAACGTTGCCAACACCAAACCAAGTGTAAACGTCTCATTTTTTTTACCCAAAAAAGGATCCACCTACAATATATATGTATTTTTTTTCTTTTATTATTTTTTTTCTTTGAATAACTGTGAGTTTAGCTTCCTTCAGTCTTGCCAGTATGGGGAAACCCAGTGTATTAAAACAATTAATTGCCAAGAAAAGTTGTCTTATTTCTGTCTTAGATAGGTGTGGACGGTTTGTTACTAATTACAAGGACGATCTTCACACAAACCAAGTTAAAAGTAGATTAGAGGCCCTAAAATTAATTGAAATTCAGGCATACTCCGACGCCGAACTTGAGGATATCGATTCTGACATAGAGAAATTTGAAAATACATATTTTTCTACTTTGGATATCTATTCTCTTATACTCTTGATGTGATATATAGCAATAAAAATTAACAATACTGATTACCAATAACAAGAATAAAATTGCTTGGGAAATACTTTAGAAAAGGTATGAAAACCGCCGGATGATCGCTAATACTCATGCTTCAACCTTATTTAACCTTCCCAAAGTGAAGCCAGACTCCCTCGATTTATCAAGGAACTATCCAATAAATTATACAAAAAGTCCGAGCCTCAGATGCCTTAGGTGAAAATATTAAGTCGTCCAGAAACTTATTGATGGCGTTGTTGACCTCTAAATTAGATGTGGCGCTCCTTAAAAAGTGGGAAACTTCCATTGCGACTCAATCTGAGTCACCATATTTGAACTTGAGGAATTTCTCCTCAAGGAAATCTATGCCTTGGAGGATTCCTGTCCTGTAATTGTAAACAACAAATCTAACATTAAACCTAATAATGGTTCTGCTTCTTCAAAATCATTCAATCAAACTAAGTTGCAGACACACCATAGTTTTAACTACAATAAAAATAGCAGTTCAAATTGTATAGTGAATGTAGTGAATGCTGAAGGTAAGCCTTCTCAGTGGAAGGTGCCTTTTTCAACAACCTAAGCCTGTGTTGCACAGGTTCTTAAAACCAATTTACCCATTCTAACAAAAAGTATCCGTGTTTCCCCTGCCAACAGTTGCATCGTTTATATGTAAGCTCCACGTTCACGTTCAGCCCCATATGGAAGGACGCCACAATCGAACCACAAATTTTTTGGTTTTAGAAAGAAATATAAACGAACATAATCTTGCAATTAAGCAATTAGAAGATAGTCATTATCTTCTAATATGCATTATGACTGAGTTAGAGATACAAGAACTTCCTGATTATGAAAGCAGGAATGGAATTGTTTACAGAAAATCTAATGGTAATTTATTATTTTATGTCTCAAAGTCCATGCAGAGAAGCATGATAACATTGTACCACTATATTGTTGGGCATACTGGCTTTGACAAGACAATTGATTTAATTAAAAGAACTTATTGGTTTCCTAAAATGAGGGAAAAAGTCAAGGTATATATGCAGAATTGTTTAAAATGTATAGTCTGATCTCCCAATAGCGGACGGTCAGAATAGTATTTACATTGTATACCGAAAGGAAGCAGGCCATTCGACACAACCCATGTTGATCATTTAGGACCTTTACCACAAACAAGGAACAAAAATAAATATATATTTCTAGTTGTAGATGGGTTTGCGTCTAAAACTAATAACTTTGAAGAGCTTATTCTGTGATAAATTTAATTAATGTATAGTTACCCGATGTTAATAGTTTTGTTCTTCGTTAATTTTTGGTTTTTTATGCTCCTGTTTTTTAATTTTACTGGAATAGAGTAGTAGGATCTGTTGAGATTTGTAGTTTTTGGATGTATTGACGACGGAACCGTTAAGGTCCGAATTAATTTTGATTTATACAATGACAACACTATTGCTAGTGTAAACTTTGAAGGCTTGATAATGGCCGGGAAGGGTGAAACGTCGCCGAACTTGTAAATGTAGTTACACTTCTCTCATTTATTTACCCTGAAGGATCCATCACTTTTAACTAACTTTGAAGAGGTTATTAAGCATCTCAAATTGTACTTCAGTTTTAACAATAAACCTTTTAAAATTGTGTCGGATAGAGGAGCTGCTTTTACTTCAAATATTTTTAAAGAGTTTTTGGATAAAACTGAATGTCAGCACGTTCTAATTGCAACTGCCACTCCTCGTGCGAATGGACAAGTTGAAAGATACAACAGGTCTCTAATCCCTAAGTTGTAAAAATTAGTTACTAGTCCTGGGACTTCAGATCAATATTAGATAGAGTTCGAAATTACATTCAATAACACCATTGCGGTAAGTACCGATTGAGCGCAAAAGAGAAAAATGGATTAAATCTTGAGAGAGTCGACTGAGCGCAAGAACTTCTGTAGGCACAGTGTTGATTCGGCGCGAGTTTTTTATTCATAAGAGATGATTCAGCGCGAGGTGTCCAGCATGAATAGAGTCGTTTGAGCGCAAGAATTACAATATTTATTTTTATAAATATTGTTGAAATATCCTGCTTATTGAGTTATTAATCGAAACGAAGACATAGGTCTTAAGTGGAAGCAATGGCTTCAACAGTTTAAATAGTTTGCGGTTGCATCACAGCCCGGAGAGATTCACGTTGCAACGTTTATGTCGGCCAAAGGGCCTGATGCAATACCGATTTTTGATAATTTCAAACTAAAAGATTCCGAGGCTCTAATCCTAAAAATGATTTTTAGGGCCTCAAGTTAACACTATCTATGAACTTTATCTTTTTAACAAGATTAGCCAGAAGGAGGAGCAATTATTTTAACGATTTCCTTAGTGAGTTATTAACTAGATGTAAATCTTGTCAATATGGGTCTATAGCAAATGAAATTATAAGACACCGTATTGTATTTGTAAGTCTAAAAATACGGTTGTAGTCGTACATATAGATAAATAAAATATTTTTAATTGATACCATTTATGTATTTAAATTAGAGAGATTCAAATTCGTCTTCTATGTTATTCGCATCTTGTCTTAATATATGCTGTGTTGTTTGGTATTGTTTTATAATGGCAAAAGATTAAAAAACATTTACCTGTAGTAATCCGCCCACAAAAAAAAGACGACTGGAAAATTCACCAGTCTAAACACTGAGTTCAATGACTCAATAAAACAATTATTTAAAAATGACTAACAAGATGATGTCGACTGGTTTTTTAAAAGCATTTCCATGACGGTAAAAAAGTTTGAACCAAAGCTTGTGACCGGAACAAAATGAAAGTTTTGAGTTTTGTAAATTGTATTAAACATGGAGATCCTTCAAGAACTCTCAAATGTGTCCTCCCACCACACATCAACCTTGACTTCTCCTCTAAATTATCATTCAGAACTTTCCAGCCATTCCTCCCACCACACATCAACCTTGACTTCTCCTCTAATTATTATTCAGAACTTCCAAGCCATTCCTCCCACCACACATCAACCTTGACTTCTCCTCAAAATTATCATTCAGAACTTTCCAACCATTTTCCTCACCATTCATCAAGCCTAACTTCCCAACTTCTTGAACTCCCCAACGTTCCCTCTGGCATGATTATACAAGCATATGAATTATGCTTACAAGCATATGAATTATGCTAAGTTGATGACCCTTAATAATAATAACACTTTCTAGGAAAACCTGCCTTAAGGCCTAAAGACACAGAAAACTACGCGACGCGAGCTAATGCAAATTTCCGTTCTTTTCTAATCAGGGCCGCAGCTAGAGGGGGGCGGGTGTCTTTTGCCCCAGGCAGCAAAATCGGGGCGGCAAAAGATTAACACACTTTAAAATTTGGTAACTAGTTTGACCTGAAATCTGGCACAGTGATGTAAGTGTAGAGGGCGACATGCCTGTACGACTGTTCACCAGTTCACCAGATATCAGTAACCATAAACAAATGACAGTGATAATCCGGTATGTACAAATGATTAATGATGGGCCCAAAGTTGTGGACAGTTTTCCAGATTTTTGTCTTGTTTCTGACAAAACTGGGGAAGGTCCTCCCCAAGAAATTATTAAAAAGGTAAACAATGATGGCTTGGATATAAAACTATGCAGAGGTCAATCATATGATAATGGCGCCAACATGGCCGGAAAATACACGTATAAAGGAGTGCAAGCTAGAATATTGAAAGAGAATAAATACGCATACATTGTACCCGTGCTGCACCCATTCCTTAAACTTCGTAGGAGTTCACGCAGCCGATGCTTGCCTTACAGCACAAAATTATTTCGGAGAAAATGCACTCTCTTTATAATTATTATAGTGGGTCTACTTCAAGATGGGAAATTCTGCAAAAGCACGTTCCTTTAACTCTGAAGGCAGAGTAAAACAAGGTGGTTAGCACGACTTGAGTCAGTCGAAGTCCTCTTCAAATCGATACTATATTTCTAGCAACTACTAACTTCTACTAGTGTACCCACGCCAGACTAAAACTCTAGCTAGAGCTCTGATTGGTCAAATGAAAGATTTTAAATTTGTTGTACTTAATTGCTTTTGATGCAGTGTTCTAAAGCCAATTGATAGAGTCAATCAGTTCCTTCTGGGATGACGTGACAGTTGGCAGAGCTGATAGAAACATCCAAGGGTTAATTAATCTGGTTTCTTCAAAGAAAGAAAGCATAGTATCGGAAGCTCGTGCAAATGCCAAAATCATGGCACAAGATAATGGTTTAGAAACTGACTTTAAAAAATAAAGGAGATGAAAAATAAGATAATGCCTGGAGAAATCTGTGAAGATGAAGCATTTGGTTTAACGCAGCAGTTCTCTTATGGAAATACTTGACAGAATTCTGATGCATAAGATTTGAAAAACATAAGATTTGATGCATCAAAAAATATAAAGAGTAAATTTGGTTTTTTGAGTGGCTCTCAGATAAATGAAACCTATTAAAAAGACTTGATATTTTGAGCTAAAACATTGGCTGACAGTTACCCAGAAGATTTAAACAAAGAGGAGCTGGTCAACGAAGTAGAAAGTTTTAAATACCATACCCTTGAAATGGAGAGTATTCCAAGATATTCCTAAGCAGAGTCCACTTTTAAGTTATTTATGAGCAACGCCTGGAAGAGGGCTAAAATATCACAACAGCTTTACAAATATTCTATACTCATCCAGTGTCTGTTGCTTCGGGGGAAAAGGAGCTTCAGTGAACAATCAAGTATTATTTAAGAAGCGCTATGAAACAACAGAGATTCACAATTAAGGTCTCACATCTATTGAACAACAAAGAGCATCATCAATTTCATTCACTTTAAGTTTTTGGAAGACATTTTTTATGTATCAATAGATTTTACATGAATTGTTTCGTTTCCCATTTTCAGATAAACCTTAGTTATAAACTTCCATCGTGATTTTATCCCAAATATTAATAAATATTTTAAGATTTTTCACAAGCTGACTTAGGAGTAGCACTAAAAGTTATTTGCAAATTGCTAGTATACAGTGGTGGAAGGGGCGGAAAAACTAGGGCTTGCCCCTCCTGGAAAAATATGTAGCTGCGGCCCTGGTTATAATGAATGGAGGTGGCTACACTCATCTGGACGCAACAACTTAGCTATATTTTGGCTATTCCATTTGAACGGATTTCTCGGCGACGCGTCGCCGAGAAATGGACTAACTGTTGGACGTCGCGTCGCGACGCCAACAGTGACCCCTGCAACTATACCAAACCAACGAACATAAGGTTTACTTCTCAACAATGTTCAGGGCCTTCTAATAAAGGTCTTAAGTCGGGCATTGTCGAGTGCAATATTAGACCAAAATCGGCAAACCATCCTCTTATTCAAACCCTTGCGCTAGTAGTTGAAAATATTATGAATAGTGTACCTCAAGTTAATTCACCCCGCCTCTGTAAGAAATTATTATGTTTAAGTTAAGACCCGTCGACATGCTTGTATGTTGTGACGTCATCCCCAAAATGTTATCCTCTATTACAGTTCCAGCGCATGATTCTGATATAGGTGTTCTTTTTGATTTATGAATGATGAACTATTTTTTACATTTGATAATTGCTCCATGATAGCCAAATCATATTCTTTTTTGAAAATTTCAGTTGCTGACGGTATGCTCATCTAACTTCAATGTAATTATTTAGAGATGCTTCAGAAAATGACGCTGAATCACAAGGTTTAAATGAGGACGTTACAAAGTCTTTTAGATCTTAATAAGATGAATTAAACCATGGAGCTCTTTACTTATTTAAATATAATTTGGTGGAGCCACTCTTACAAACCAATCCGGCAGACGTAGCTGCATTATTAATAGCCGGCACAACTTATCTATGTTTAACTTATTATGATTCAGAATTTACTGCCTGACGAAATGAATGCTAATTACATTATAACAAATAAAAAAAAAAAAAAAACACTGAAGATGTTGAGTAGGACTGGATTACCAAAATGCAGTGCTACGAAGCGTCTTTTCAGAGCTCAAGGATCTAGCAAAATTCGATTTACTTGCACAAGCCATGCTGTTGTGAGAAGTTCACATGATGAGGTACTTGTCAGCTTTCTTAAGATGCTTTACGGACATGAAATAGAAATTAAACATTTAAGAATTAATAATGCAGTTCGATCCAACTCCGACAGAGCCCACACGCTTAGAACACGGAACTTGGCAGTAGTAGTAATTATCGCGCATCTTCCGAGGGATTCGGATATTATTATTATCCTAGAAATGTGCACGCTGTTAAAAGGGTACCTGCTACAGTGTTCAAAGAGACTTTTCAAAGCCTATAAAAGCGAAACGTGCTCGATTATTTGCAATTAGAAAGCAGGTTAAGGATAATACCAAGTGCTCTGTCAAGGTGCCACTTGATCAGCTCTTCATAGATTCACTATGTCAAAAGACGTTTAAGTTATTAATTAATAATGAGGTCGCTAAAATCATGGAACATTGCAACGTGGATGTAAAAACTATATTAGATTCATTCTCAAAGAAAATAGCAAGTCCCTCGTCAGGACTGAAGATTCTGATTTAGTTATTGTGCAAATAAACTCTAAACTCTGCCCACTGCGAAATTCTGAAGAAGCTTGGAGGTAAGGTTGTGTGTATAGACAACAAACGTTGACTAAATCCCTATGCATGGCTTCCCAGCTGCATTTATGAATTCAAACAGTAAGACACACTTGGAGCACGGACTACCACTTATTGTAAAGTTGAAAGTCATACAAAACAGAAAACAGGTCAAGGCAAGAGTGCTCTGTCATGCCCGTCAAGAAATCATTGATAGGACATCATTTCAAAAATCGCTTGATGCTGCCATTTCTAAATTGTTGGGTGATTCAGACACAAAAAAATCTTTGAAGTGTATTTTATTAAAAATTACGCAAACCATTATAAGATGTGGGCCAAGTGCTATCGCTTAAATTCCTACAATAGAAACAAATATGCACATTGAGAGACTACATCGTACTATAAAACATGAATACTGTATGGGATTGAAAGTAAGGAGGCTTGATAAAAGTATTAAAACTGTGTTGGATCTTTTAAGGGACAAGCAGGTGGAACGCTTAATTAAATTAATAAAAGGCAAGCACCATAAGTACACAAAGCTGTTCCAAAACAGACACGATCTTGGTCTTCAATTATTTTGCCAAATTAAAAGTACTGATGATGACACATGGAAAGTAGGTGATTACTTCGTCACTCATATGCAAATTGATGTGCAAGCCATGTAATATGTGTATACACAAATACTCTTGCACATGTTTGGACTGGACAGCCTTAGTTAAGTGGTGATATGTAAGCACATTCATTATTTAGTGCAAAATAAATATGAATGAAACTTATGCCAGCTCTGGTGGGGATTGCAGAAGAGAAGGAGGCTCAAGGCAGTCTAGTGAAGAGTGGTGCTTCAAAAATAGAAACTCATTTAAAATGTTAAGCCAAGCCTTACAAGAGGAATACATGAGCTGAAATTTTAAATTTGTTAGAAATGTGTAAAGCTTTTGCCCAAAAAATTAAATCATGTAACCTCCAAGAGTCTTTAGCATATGTAAAAAAGCTGATTGGAATACTTGATCTGTAGACTAAAGTTGACAGTGAAGGTGTCATGAGCTGGGTAAATCGGAACAACTCAAAAGAAGTATCAAAGAGCCAAGGGAAAAATAGTTTACCTTAAAGAATGTTATAAGTGTGCTAGAAAGCAATAATTTTCTTTTACCAGAAATGGCTGATGCTTTCTCCACACTATTTGGACATCATAATAATGAGTAAGAAGATTAAAAAATCTATTAAAAGTAAGTATAACATTGAAATTAGGACAGTTAGTTTAACTCTTCACTACTATTCTCCAAAAGCTTATAAATTTGTGAGAAATTCGTTAAGAAATCATTGCCTTGTCCAAAAAATTTGGTAAAATTGTATTTATTGAAGATGAAAAGCCAGGCTTCACGAGAGAGGCTCTTGATTCAATTGCAATAATGGCAAATGCAAACGAAGAACCTATACTTAGTTCCATGGTTATTGATGAGATGGCAATTTGACAAAAGTTAGAGTACGATGGACACAAGACTCGTGGATATTTTAACTGGGGCAGCACAAGGCCAATGTTGAGGACTTTACTTCTGCCACCCAAGCGTTTCCTATTATGCTTGTGAGCATAAATACAAGTTAAAGTGTTCCGATTGATATTTTTTAAGAAAACACTCTTACAATTAAGAAGAAGACTAGTTTAATGACATAAGCACAAATTTTGAGCCACGACATAGCAGGAGTCAAAGTAATTTCTCTTGATAGGACTAGTTCCTATGTAAAAATGGTGAAACTACTTAGATAGTTTGGAATTCCTTGAACATCAAACACTTCTTTGATCACCCAGTTATTAAGAAGTGTTTCATATACCCTGACCCAGTACATATGCTAAAGTTAGTACGAAACTGTTTGGGATAAAAAAGGACACCTTGGAAATGAAAACGACGAATGGATATTATGAAAGTATGTAAAACAAATTCGTGACTTGCAAGAAGAAAAAGGGATGCATCTTGGTGACAAATTGAAACGTAAACATATAGTTCTATAAACAAAAAATGAAAATGGGAACTACTCCAAAGGAACTTTGAGCGAGAGTGTTGCAGATTTCATTATTTTTTGTAAAGAATTTTTGAATTTGAATGAGTTTGAACAATGTATAACAACCAGCGATTTTATTAGAAATATTAATAATTCATTTTACGTATTAAACTCAAGAGGCGCACCCCAAAAAGGACTAAAGCATCCACTTAATATATTAAATTTTGATAAAACAAAAGAAATAATACATTTCTAATCTGGATGTCACTCATACGCCCATTTTACCAACCAAAGATGGCTATAGAGATTTCATCAATAGAAAAGGATGGCCATTATGCACTAGATGCAAAGTTCAGCAGCAAGTAAAACAGGGAGCCAATTGTGCCTTATAATAAAAGTGATTTTTGCAAGAAATGGGCTTGCTCTCCGAGGCCATAAAGATTGCGGAACTATTGACCTTGAACCTAATAAGGTAAACTCTTATGTCCGAGGGAAAGGTATTTTAGAGCTCTTTTAAAATTTAAAGTTCAAAGTGGAAATAAGATTTTAAAATATCATCATAATTACAAGTCCAAAAAAATGGAATACATGTAAGCAGAAAAATTTTTTCTTACGAAGCACACGATGACGCCCCTGACCTTTCACCAGACGACAATTTTAGAATTTACTATTTCATACTGTGAAAATGAGTTGCCAAGATTTGAAGCTTCGCAAAAACATGTTAGTGTATTTGGTTTCTTGTATCGCATCAAAGACTTGTAGAGAACTGTAAAGAAGTGTAGGAACAAAGAGACATTGATGGTTCGGATATGTTTGAAGAGTTACGCATGTTTATCAACGTGTATAAGGGACAGAATAAAATAGCTACAGTGCTAAAAAGCTAGCTTCAGTCGTTGAAAACGGACTAGAAGAGATGTACCCAAATTTAAGAGTTGCTCTTAGGATACTAACTATCATTGCTGTCACCGTTGCAGCTGCTGAGAGGAGTTTCTCATAGCAGAAGCTAATAAAAACATATTTAGGAACCAATGACGCGAAACAGGTTTTCAGTACTGGCACTCCTGTGCATCGAAAACGACGTAGCATCCACCATAAAATACAGCAGTGGGATTAACGACTTAAACAAAAAAAAGTGTCACAGAGTTAATTTATAGGATAACATTTATTTATCATTTATGAAGCTATCATATATTAATTCCACTCCACTTCAAAATATTGAGCCAGAGAAAAAAGACCAATATACTGATGTAAACAGTTTATACTCAGGAGTTGGGGTATTAAATTATCTTCAACAATAAAAAGAAGTTAACGAAGCTCAGCTACTGGATTTCTACGTGCGTTGCAGGAATATTTTAATTACAGCCTGTGAAGTGATTTTAAAAAGATATTCTTTTGACGACCAAGTACTAAACCAATTATTAGTTTTTTCATCTTAGTATGCCCTATCAAAATCAATTGATAGGAAATCAATTTAAAAACCTGGCTAAGCTAATGCCAAGGATTGTGTCTATGGAAGTCCTCCAAATTGTAGATGATCAGTGGAGGCTCTTGCCAAACTTTGAGTTCCCTCTTCATGTAACCAATGTAGAAGAGGTTGATAAATTTTGGATAGCCATTAAGAAACTACAAATTTACTTAATGAAAAGGTTTTTGAAGAATTGGGAGTATTTGTTTTAAACATACTTTCTCTACCACATTCAAGTACCTCGTGTGAGGGAGTATTTTCTAAAAATAAATTTAACAAACCAGCTTGGACTTACGGTCTGGAGGTTTGGGGTAGCACCAAGCCTTCCAACTCCTGTCGACTCCCAAACTCTCCAATCCAAAATCCTCCGGAAAATTACCGACGCTCCTTTTTATGTATCCAACCTCACCCTCCACAACGATCTTAATGTTCCTTTTGTCCGTGACCTATCTATATCCCGATATCAGAAATTCCATCAGTCCTTATCCGATCACCCCAATCCTTTAGTAAAACTCATTTCTTCCCAAACCATCCCAGATAACCCAACTCGCCGCCTGAGGAGGAAGTGGCCTAGAGACCTGCTTAATCTGTAGTAGAATCCTAATAATTAATTATAACTTCTTATCATCCCTACTTATATAATTATTTTATTACTATTATTAATACTATTATTATTAATATTAATATTGTTATTATTGGATTATTATTGGATTATTATTGTTTTTTTTTTTGTTTTTTTTTTATTTCACATTGTTAATTATTCCCGCCAAAGGATTAGTCAATTGACTATACCCTTTCCATATTATTCACCACCCAAAATCAACAACAATGTACATCAATAACGCTAATAACATTGTAATTTATATGTAGTTGTGTTAGCCAATAAAAATAAAAAAAAATAAAAAAAAAACATAACAAAAACCAGGAATAAACTCAACTCTAAAACTGTCAACAGTTTATTACTAGCATCCCAATGTATTCAATCATCTGGAGGATGCGGAAAGTTTGAACCACCAAGCAAAATGCTGAAAATGATGACATCTCAAAATTTATTTCCAAATCCAATTTTATAATTTAGAAAACACAGATAATAATCCCAATGAGAACATTGACACAAACGATCAACTTTTTCCCTGAAGAAGAATATGGATCCCAATAAAAAGTTTAACAGTTGTTTATTAAAAAAAAAAAAAAAAAAAAAAAACTGTTAGGACAAACATAGTTAAGATAGTTAAACTTTTTTTTCTTTTTTTTCTCCAACGCCGAATTTTATTTGCCATTATGACATTCGTTGGCGCGCAGTCCAGTATAGAGCAGCCAAGCCTCTGGTGTCATGCTGCCCCTGGTTTTCACTTCTCAGATTAAAATGATCCTGAACATCTGCGAGGGAGGCACACTGCAACAGATGCTCAATTGTCATATCCTCACCATTACAAAGAGTGCAGATTGGGCTGTCCACGACTCCAATGCGGTGCAGATGCTTCTGCAGATAATCGTGGCCAGTCAAAATTCTAAACGCAGCCACCCCGACTCCTCTAGGCAGATCTGGTGGTATCCTACCTTCAGGGGTGCTGAGCACTTCACATTCTTTTCTTTGAACCACCTCTTTGTAGCTCTTAGTCACCAGACTAAGAGAAAAAAAAAACTATCACCAGATAGTTTTTTTTTTGTTTTTTTCATTTTAAGAGTAACCGTCTTAGAAAGCCGTTTATTGATCTATATGTCCCAATAATTATTACATATGTTAGCTATCATTTTAGTAGATGTGCGGACTCTGCTGATAGACACCGCGTTCAAAAAGCCTGTTAAACTCTTGCTCTTCAACAGTATTTTTGTCGAAAAAAACATTTTAGCGTCTTAACCGCGCTAATTCACTACTCGACCTGAACAGGCGCAACGCTGTTCAGGGTAGGCTAACACCAGCGATTAACAAACTCTTTACGTGTCAAGCGTTATCGTTATTATTATTTTTTATCAATTTATCATTATCTTATAATTATACTCATCCTTTATATTATATTTATTTATTCGTTATCCATTGCGATTGTCGTTCAAAGTTAATTTATCATTATCGAACATCTACAATTCTTATAGTTATTTATATCCTTATCCTTTAATTTCTCCTTTTATATTATTTAGTGCTTAACATCCAATTTTTTATATAATTCAAATTACAATTATCAATAACTACGGGAGACATACAGAGAAAAATAGACCCCCCGCACCGGGACNTCGTCATGTGCGCAAGACAGAGCCCACCCAAGGTTGTCTTCTAACGCCATGTTCAGTATTGTCCGGGTAAATACTAAATGAATAATAATAAATTTACCTAAAACAACGAGTGTAAATGTATATAAAATAATAATAATAATTGGATTATACTAAAGCCCAAATGATCGAGGACTATTTAACTTAACCTAACTCCAATGATCGTGGAAATGAATAAACCTTAAGATACTTCAGCGGCCTATAACAAAAAGACTAATAACGAGTTTAAATGACAATAGCAATAACAAAAAATTGGATTTCAATTTTTAAGTTTTTTTGGTAGTTTTCTTACTACCGAAAGATTAAATTTTAAATAATTCAAATTACAATTATCAATAACTACGGGAGACATACAGAGAAAAATAAAAGTCCCGGTGCGGGAGTCTATTTTTCTCTGTACGTCTCCCGTAGTTATTGATAATTGTAATTTGAATTATTTAAAATTTAATCTTTCGGTAGTAAGAAAACTACCAAAAAAACTTAAAAATTGAAATCCAATTTTTTGTTATTGCTATTGTCATTTAAACTCGTTATTAGTCTTTTTGTTATAGGCCGCTGAAGTATCTTAAGGTTTATTCATTTCCACGATCATTGGAGTTAGGTTAAGTTAAATAGTCCTCGATCATTTGGGCTTTAGTATAATCCAATTATTATTATTATTTTATATACATTTACACTCGTTGTTTTAGGTAAATTTATTATTATTCATTTAGTATTTACCCGGACAATACTGAACATGGCGTTAGAAGACAACCTTGGGTGGGCTCTGTCTTGCGCACATGACGATAGTATGTCGCATTACCCCATTTATAAAAATGAATATAACAACAGATTATATTAAAAAAAAAGGGTTTCTACTAGAATAAATAGGGAAAAACATTAACATAATATTATGTACAACATATATTATTGGGTCTTATTAAAACAAAATTATAAGACAAAATTTTAAAAATATTCTTATATTATAATATTGGGTTTTTTCTGTATTTTTAACATATAATAAATTGAAATGTTTTTAGCTGGTTTGGTAAAATGTCGAGGTCAGCGCTTTTTTTTTTTTTTTTTGCACGTGTCTGTACCTTGTTGTTTTGTCAAAATATTGCTGATGTCGCAGATTTTCGTTGAATGGACACTTAAACTAGGTTATCGCCCCTCCACTTTTATTTTATTTATTTATTTTTATTTTTATTTTTTTTGTACATCTGCCATAATTATATGTGTATATAGGGTGTCTCCGGATCGGGTTGTCAATACATTTGATGACAAAAAATATTAAATTTTTCGAAGAAAAGTCACTCTTTTATAAAATCCCTTCCTTGTTCTTAAATTTAGATTTATAGCATTACCTT
>KZ653309.1:49164-75506 GCA_001010745.2 Gerris buenoi
AAAAAAAGGTAATTATTTGTTTAAAAACTTACTTGAAATTCCATAAAGTCAATTGAATTAAAATTCATTTCTCTTACACACAGGTTACAATGAGTCATGAGCAAAGATTAAACAGTGACTAACAATACATGCTAATAAACCAGAGAAGATAATGTGGAACAGAAACCCAGATTTAATCACATCGAATTATTGCATATATGGTTTCTTAAACTGACTTTGTTTTACTTCAAAAATACATTTTTCACTAATAAATAACTGCTTATTTTAAAAAACACCAACCACAATTTGTATATAATAAAAGGTTTTTTTTAAAAAAATCACTATCATTTGTTGTATTTACACGCCGGACCTCGTTCTTTGCAATCTCTTCTCTCTCGTCGTTTTTGGATAGTTCCAGCTAGAAGTATAATCCGTAAGACTATCAGACAATGCTCCAAGTGTTTTCGTTTCTCTGCCAAACCGTTTCAACCCCTTATGGCCGATTTACCTGAGGCTCGTGTACAACCTTCCAAGCCATTCTTTAAAGTAGGTTGCGACTTCGGTGGTCCTATTATTATTAAAGAAAGCAAGCGCCGTAATAGCAAACTCTCTAAAGCTTACTTTTGTATTTTTGTTTGTTTAAGTACCCGCGCCGTACACCTTGAGGCGGTTTCAGACTTATCCACAGACGCTTTTCTAGCTTGTTTAGATAGATTTGTATCTAGACGCGGTGCCTGCGTCGAAATAATCAGCGATTGCGGTACCAACTTCGTTGGAGCAGCTCGTCATCTTAAAGAGTTGTATATTTTTCTCAAAAACTCGAATGTACAAAATAGCTTAAACGATTCGCTTTCTAATAGGAATATTAATTGGAAATTTAATTGTCCGAGCGCCCCTCATTTTAATGGGATTAGTGAAGCCGGTGTTAAGTCTACTAAGTATCACCTTAAACGTATCATGGTTGAAAGACCATTTACTTTCGAGGAGCTTTCAACTATACTTTGCAAAGTTGAAGCTGTTTTTATTAATTCTCGTCCCCTCTGTCCATTGTCTTCGGATCCCACAGAGTACGACTGTCTTACCCCTGGCCATTTTCTTGTAGGTGGACCACTAGTGTCGGTAGTACAGCACAACGTTGAAGAAACTCCTTCCAATCGTCTTAATAGGTGGCAACTTGTTCAACAAGTGACACAGCATTTTTTGGAGACGGTGGTCGACCGAGTACCTCCATACTCTTCAGTCCCGCCCCAAGTGGACAACAAATAAAGCAATGTATTGTTGGGAGACTTAGTTTCAATATTAGATCCTAAAACCTCTCCTCTACAATGGCCTACAGGACGGATAGAATCATTGTACCCTGGGAGGGACAGCATAACCAGAGTCTTTTATTCTTTTTATTTTTTCTCTTTTGCTCCAGTGTCCATTCGTTTATTCTCTGTTACTCGTTAATTTTAATCCTCCATTTGTCTAGCCATGTTTCTAGGAGTGAGATATGTTGTTGTACATGGTCGGAATCAGTTCTGGGTGATTTGTGAGACGCTAAAATACATTTATAATCGGCAAAGGATGTGAGGGTGGTGTCAGGATGTTCAGGAATATCAGTGTATATGGAATATAGAAATGGGCCAAGGATGCTTCCTTGGGGTACACCTGCTTTAATAGAATAAATTGATGAAGTGGAATGATTATAGGAAACATGGTAAGCACGTTCTTCGAGAAAGGACTTCAGGATAAGGTAATAGGTAAAGGGAAGGAAGCCCTTGAGTTTCCAAAGTAAGCCGGCGTGCCAAACTCTGTCAAAAGCCTGGCCTTTATCCAGGAAGACAGCCGAACAGTATAATGGATTTACAACAATGCCGTAAAAGTCAGCCCATGTCCTCAATTGTTTTTTCTTAAACATTCAATGAATATTATTCTGTTTACAGTTCATAATACTGAGTATTGTGACAGCCTTGAAAACCGTGAGTCAAGTTAACCAAGTTACTTCCTATTTTAATCAAAATCAAAGTTAAAACCTTTAGTGTGTGGTTTTTTTTTCTATTATCAACTCAGTGATTAACTTTTGACTTTTGGATTCTTGCTGTCTACTCAACTCACCCATTTATCAAGGTTGGATTTTTCTTATTTATTTAACTTCATCTATCATCGCAGAACTTCCGCATCAACGTTCACAGTTTCCTACCTTTTCCATCTGTTTTTTATCCTTTTTGTTTTTTATCCGTGAGAAGTGGGCTGACAAGTTTTCTGGAAAATTAAATGTTATTGATGAACCTGAGGATTGCAAGAATAATGTGGAAGAATTTACTATTACTAATGAAATCTTGGAACATGTTAATTACATATTATGTAGAATTTATTGCTCTTATGGCAGACCAAGTTAAAAACACAATTTTAAAAGAAGTCAATGAAGTTAAATACTTTGGTAATAGTATTTACATTTTTGGTAGTTACATTAATCACCAGCTATTTCGCATGTGGACCAACTGACGTTCGTACTCAGATATGTTTTCTAAGATGACATGCCGATTGAAAGATTTATTGTTTTGTGCCAAATGTTGGTCAGTAAGCTCAAAAAATGTCACTATAGTCAGACTGTTTAAGAAATTGAATTGGGGCATTTCTAATTGCAGAGGCCAGTCAAACGACGACACTTCGAATATTTCTGGTTTTTATACCGGCGTTCAGGCTAGTATTATAGCCCATTGAAAAGGCAAAGAAAGAGCTTCTGAGCCAAACAAATCCAATAAAGTAGAATTTTTGCACTTACCTTTAAACAGATATTATAAGAAGGGTGTGAAAAGCCCCCATCGATATCGTGCCGGCGATGTTAGATATTCTAGGTCAATGGTCATTATAAAAAAAATTGTAATGTTCATTAATTGTGGTTATTACTAAAATAAAATTATGATTGAGGATAACCTTAAAAAGAAGGGGCCAAACGTCTCATTGAAAATGGTATAATTTATATTTATTCATACCTAAAGTTGTCCATAAATTTTAACTAATAATATTCAATTTAAAAGGTGTCGATCCCAACATATCCTAAAAATGATTATATTAAATAAATTGTTCAATCTGGTGCCACAAAATGCGCTACCCGGATTATATAAATCTTAGACTCTGCTGTTGTCGGAAAAGATGGCGACCTTCGCATCAACAAATTCAAGAAACTTTCTTCCCTCAAACGCGGAAAATGAACAATAGAGGGAAAGATATATTCTTCTACCATCATCGGAAGTAATTACAATCATTGTAAAGAGCATATTTTATTTTTACACGCTGTCACTGGATGTGATACGACTTCAGCGATGTTAAACAAAGGAAAAGTAAGAGTTATGAAGATGTTTAAGAAACGTCGAGGTTTACAGCTTTTATCACAAGATTTTAAAAAGGAAAATTGTTCACCAAAAGTCATTGAGGATAATGGAATACGTTCCCTTTTGGCTTTGGGATGTATTCCCAGTATAGCAAGTTTCTATTGATTATTACCGATACTTGGGCTTTGCAAAATCAGCAAGACTAAATACTCCAGTAAACTTTTCATCTCTCCCACCAACAGCTTCAGCCGCTAAACAGCGTTTATACCATGCATACCACCAGGTTCAAACACGTTTAAGCAACCAGTCTCAATTCAGACGCCGTAAAGTCAACATCGTAGAGAATTAGCTGTAGGATAGTTTATTTTTAGTAAATCAAATATTGTTATTTTAGTAGTAATTTCACTGTTTATTTTAAATGTTGTTTACATATTATCATAGTGTTTCTTTTGTTTTATTTGTATTTTATTTATAGATCTTAAAATCCAATTAGACTCTTTTTATTTACATACCAAATTAATTAATTCAGACGTTAAAGGCAAAGAATGAGAACGATTACCTATTACCGGAATATGGAGAATGCGACCTAAGACACTTCACCACGACCAAATCAAAAACAATAGCCGGAAGTGAAATGAACACAGCAAACTCAGTGTTCCAAAATCTTTTAACTGAATCAAGTCATTTACAAAACATTAATATACTCTACAAAAATTGGGCACTCTAAGGAGTTTGAAAAAAGAAAAATATCGAGAGCAGATTATAACATCTTTGGAGACATAAGTCAACAATTATCACAAGCTATAATGAAAATAAAAACAAGAGCGTAAACGCTAAATAGCCTTTATACGAGCTCTAACGAAAAAATCATTCAAAGTTTAGATGACCTTGCGTAATCAATGCAGTGTATAAAAACAAAAACTCAACCTACCTATGCCGAAATGGTGCAACTATAATAATTAAGCCAATAGAGCCTGAAGGGGAAGAACAATCATGCAGAGTAACGATCATGTAGAGTAAAGGACTTCTTAGTGGCTGCAATGTGTTATCCTTGTCAATAATTTGGGCACTTATCCAAATCCTGTAAAAATGAAACATCAAACTGTGCCCATTGTGCAAAAAATGGCCATGATATTAAACAATGTCCAAACGCTGTGAACAAAGAGCAAATGATCCCAAGTGTCCGTGCCATGTCAAAGCATTTTAGCATGAAATTAACATGTAACGGGGCTGGGTTTCTCTCCCATCCTGCTGTTCTAGTAATAAGTAATAGTGAGTGATTTTAAATGAATTAAGTGATTAATTTCAAATGAATTAAACGAGATAAAATCTAGGCTAGGAATTTGCGCGATCAGCTCTAGGCCGCAGTCGAGGTGGGGGAGTGTGCCAACTTTCCGGGCCGAGCCTCTGATCCCCTTTAGAGCGTGGTAACTTGTCTAGTGAGTCAGACCCATACAGTGCCTGTTCTACTATAACTATAGCTGCCTGGAACTACGCGGATGAAGCCCCGGCGCATCTTCTGGATGCTGGTCGCCCTACTTGGTGAGTCTTTCATATTACCTTGGCTGGGGTCAGAGCGCTGAGCGGTTTGTTAATAGTTGTTAGATGTGCAATGATGAACATTGATTAGGTAGTTAGTAATTTTTGTAACATAGGTTAAGTACTTAGAGTAGTAAAGGAAGTTGTCTTTATACGGCCTGTGAAGGGTGCGAGTAATTCGGCGATAGGAAATATTAGGAATACTATATATTAATAATTATATGTTAATAATAAGATTAACAATAATATGATAATATATGCATAATAATGCAATAGTAATAACAGAATAATTATATGAATGATAAGCATTATAAAATTAAGGATTATGTATAACGGGGAATAAAATAAGAATTGTATTAATTGTAATTCATTGGTTTAGAGTAATCTATTAAAAGTTCTGATGCTTAGATTCTATGTGGATGTCAATTTTTAGACCCCTATCCTAATCTCCTTTGTTATCCCTATTCCTTAACTGGTACCCGGGCCTGGCGGGGGCGAAGGCTACAAACAGAACCTATTATGGAACTGCTTAAAAAAATAAACAAGTAATCGTATAAAAAAAAGATTTCACACCCACCAGTAACAAAAATAATCAGTCGACAACTCTCAATATTCTACTTAGCAAAATAAACAATTTCAAAGTTACCGAAGATACAGTAAAAAGCAGAACATCACTAATTTATAATTTCGGAGACTACACAGATATAAACATTTCTTTCGCTACCAAAATTGGCAATTCCTTTAGATTATCTAAAGGAATATCAATAACTTAAAAACGAAAATAAATGGCACTCATTAGAAAATATTGGAATAGACAACATAAGTGTAAAATCATTTTGACACAAAAACTAACATGACGTTAATTATACAGGCTGAAAAAGCAGTATTTAAATTAATAAGTACGGAAGTTATAGTTATGTTTTAAACTTTAAAAGATTAAAATGGAAAACTTCGAAATTGGATCATTTTCTAAGTTGAACGGTAACAACTTTTCTTTGGGAATTTAGAATCCAAGCAATTTTTACTAGGCAAGAGTCTTCAAAAATATATTACAGAATCTCCGCCGGATGATACTATTAAAAACACTTGGGAGATTGGAGATGCACAAGCCAAGGTTCTGATTTTGTGAACCATTTATGACAACCCTGTCTACTAAATATGCACAACGACGAAGCGATCGAATAACATATTCAGCCAAGTGCGATTATCATGTAAACCGGTGGCCGGCGCACCCCAGTTTCCAAATTTAAGCAACCGAAGCCATGATTGCCGAGGAAGACCATGTAGCTGTTACTCTCGTGGACCCCATGAAGTTTCAAGATGTCTCGCATTTTCTAACATGACCGTCACGGCATGACCTTAAACCAGTCACGAGGCGTCTCGCATTTTCTAACATGACCGTCACGGCATGACCTTAAACCAGTCACGAGGCGTCTCGCATTTTCTAACATGACCGTCACGGCATGACCTTAAACCAGTCACGAGGCGTCTCGCATTTTCTAACATGACCGTCACGGCATGACCTTAAACCAGTCACGAGGCGTCTCGCATTTTCTAACATGACCGTCACGGCATGACCTTAAACCAGTCACGAGGCGTCTCGCATTTTCTAACATGACCGTCACGGCATGACCTTAAACCAGTCACGAGGCGTCTCGCATTTTCTAACATGACCGTCACGGCATGACCTTAAACCAGTCACGAGGCGTCTCGCATTTTCTAACATGACCGTCACGGCATGACCTTAAACCAGTCACGAGGCGTCTCGCATTTTCTAACATGNGGTTTACTGTCCTGGAGATTGAAAAACAATTCCTGTCAGATGCTTAATGCTTAGGCTTTGTATTATAAAACATAGCTCTGCTTGTATAACTTGACTTAGTTACACACTATAAGAAATGCTACTGATTTGATGAGATGGCTGATCTTAAAACTAGCACCTCTGCTTCGTTTGCATTGACTAACTTGAAACTTTACCTGACAACTCAAGCAACCCAGTCATAATCTGGAGTGACAGTTGCAGCTACAAAAATAGGAACGTGGTAATGGCAAACGCACTTGAAGCATGGAAAATAACGTCACTATAACACAGAAGTGTTTGCAACCAGGTCATACTCAAATGAAATTTGATTACGTACATGCTAATATTGAAACTAAATTAAGTAACCAAACCATCTATCTCCCGTCCCACTACTTAAGGATTACTGCAACAGCAAGATATCCGCCCAATGAAGCCAAAATGATTGAATATGTCTTCATTAAAGACTATTCAAAGAACCTTGCATACTTGTCAATGAAACCAGGCAAAAAAGCCCACTACCCAATAGTAAATAATATTTAAAGCAATTAAATATTCACCTGACGGNTACCCAAATGGAAGATGCGAAATGTCAACGCGTCGCTTACCCTTCCTCGGGATGTAAGTCTCACAACAGATGTGTGGACCTCATCATCTAACAGTAACTGCCCATTTTTATTAATGAAAATGAAGATAAAATAAAAGATCTGGTATTAGAGACAAAAGTAATCGCCGTCAGTTGCACTGGTGAAACATTGCAGCTGCTCTTACGACTATAATGAAAGATTGGCAAATAAAAGAAAAAATAACTTGCATAGTCAATGACAATGGTGCCAACATAAAAAATGCAATAATAACCAAGCTACAAAAAAGGCATCATCCTTGTGTTTCTCACACTCTCAATTGAGCCGTAAATGAGAGTTTAAATAATAATTCAGACTTGATGACAATTACAAAAAAAAATGTAGAGCCATTGCAACCCATTTTAAATTTAGTCATGCTGCAATAAATAAATTAAGAGCATTTCAAGACATGATGAAATTAGAAAAATTAATGTCGAAACAAAATGTCGCAACAAGGTGGAATTCGACTTATTTCATGCTCTGTTGCCTAGAACAAATTAAAGAACCCCTATCTGTAGCAATGGGTTCATTGCCGAATGCACCGGACTATAGATCAAGAGCTCCAGATGATTTGGCTAAATTTCATACTTCTTCATTTAAGTATAGAGTTCGAGTTAAGAACCATGATAATTCCATTTAAGAGGTGGACGTATGTACCATATTTTTATAGCAGTTTTGTTTAACTAAATGACTCGCCAAGTTTTTTTTGTTTTTTTAAATCTTTTAATGTATTTTATTACCCAATAATTTTGTTCCTCCCCTATAATATTATATAGTATAGTTTGATAATTAAAATAATTTGATTGCATTTTTAATCCTAGGAAAGCAAGTTGAACGTTTAATAAGTTTTAAGAATAGTAGGTCTTCAATTAAAAAAAAAACAAAATCTGTGGAGTAACTGGCAAACTGGAGCATCAAGTTAACATGCACATTATTGAAGCGTTGATTTTGTTTACGTTTCTTAAAAAAAAATATTATTCAGTTTGTAATTTTGTGGTATTAATATTTGAAGTATTATAGATGCATAATTATAGAGTTATTAAAGTTGCTGTGTCATTAAAGTTATTATGGAAATCAAAGACAACATACTCGGAATTGATGAGTTGTTGAATGACGAAAATATTTTAAATGAAGCTAACAACATAAAGGCAAATCTATTGCCAAACAAATCCAGGCAAACCTATTGCCAAACAAATCCAAAGGGCGATATAATAGAACGATTCTAATTTAAAAAAAAATATTTTAAAGAATATTAAACACTTTAATGTGTAGGGTTAAGTGTACCATACCCGCACAACATGTGTGCAGGTGATTCTGGGTTGTTAACTGTTAATGTATATTAGAGACAGTATTTTATTCATTCGATTTCGTATTCCTGATGCAAGGCATCGTGCATTGTTTTTCGTGTTTATGTTTATAATTAAACACTATTATAATTCTTTTAAGTTTTGTTATTAATATTCCCCCAACAAATGAGAATGCCTTACTCGTCTACTTCAGTGAATTATCTAAATATGAAGTTTCGCCTACTCTCTGGAGTTGTTACTAAATGCTTAAATTAAAGCAACCCTTCTCATTACAGATCGCATTGATATTAAAAACTGCACTTCGTTGATAAAGAAATTTAAAAAATAAATAAATAAATAAATAAAAGACATTTTCCAAAAAAAGGAAAATGTATTTACCAAAGAGCAGTTAGAAAACTTTATATTAAATACTCCAGACGACGACTATCTACTAATTAAGGTTATACATTAATTTATGTTAAAACACCCGTGTTCATTTAGGACAAATTGAAATAAATATTACATACTAATAGTTTGTATAGTACTGTTAGTAGACGATTAATACTCAATGAATATAAGGATGTGTGTTCGGAAACAGAGTAGGAGAAATCGAAGGATATGAACATATTGCGTAGGCTTCCGCGGTTAGTGTCATCATTAAGTTCTAGGTCTTCCGGTGGTGACCGCGTCAACCCGCGTTCTTCGAACTTGACGCGGTCACCACCGGAAGACCTAGAACTTAATGATATGAACATAGTTTAAAGTTAAAAAATAATGCCACATATTTTTATCGAAATTATCCTGTACCATACATGAAGTTAAATCATGTGGAGATAGAGATCAATAAGATGTTAGCTCAACGCTGGTTTGGACACGTTCAGAGGATGAAAGAAGAAATATTATCCATACAAGATTGGGAGGCAAGAGTCGAGGGCATATTACCTAGAGTTAAAAGAAGACTAGCTTGAAAGGACAACCTCTCAAGCTGCACGAAAAGTGGATTTATTCATTTAGAAACTTAGTCAAATCCATTGGGCCACAAAATAACAGTGAACCAATTAGGATCTTCCCTTTCCGTTGCATCCTTTGGACAAAGCAGGCTAGAAACCGCATTGAACAACGAGTTAAGTGCGGAAATTTCACTGCACAATCTGAAGGTGAAACGTAACCGAGAAATGCTAAGACTTTCATTAATGCGGTTGGTTATTTAGGTNATACGAGATTCCGTGCAGCTGTGGTAAGTCCTATATTGGGCAAACGGGTAGATTGGTCTCCACTCGTCTACAGGAGCATATCAGAGCTGTTAAAAACAATGATTGGAAGTCTGCAGTAGCGGTACATTCGGAAAAAACCGGCCACCTCATCAAGTTCGAGGATACCAGAGTATTGGCACCAGTACCGGGGTATTATAATAGACTCTTTCGAGAGGCCATTGAAATTGAGAAAAAGCCGGAAAATTTTAACAGGGAAGATGGATTCAAGCTCTCCAGAACATGGAAACCCCTAATCGCCACCCTTAACACAGGTAAAGACAAGGATCAACAACCTACCTACAGCCCAGTGAGTAATCCAGACCACCCGGAATCTCCTACACCTGCTCTGGCTGATGCAATATCTGATGTAACACGCAACAGATATCGCCTCAGACCCAGAATTGAACATATAAACTCCAACCCGGACCATTCTCTCTAGTCCACGTTGTCCCTAGCAGTAGAGCAACATGTACAACCCTGAAGATGCCTCCAGCATAGGAGGCGAAACGTCGGAAAATTCTTCGAACTTGACGCGGTCACCACCGGAAGACCTAGAACTTAATGATATGAACATAGTTTAAAGTTAAAAAATAATGCCACATATTTTTATCGAAATTATCCTGTACCATACATGAAGTTAAATCATGTGGAGATAGAGATCAATAAGATGTTAGCTCAACGCTGGTTTGGACACGTTCAGAGGATGAAAGAAGAAATATTATCCATACAAGATTGGGAGGCAAGAGTCGAGGGCATATTACCTAGAGTTAAAAGAAGACTAGCTTGAAAGGACAACCTCTCAAGCTGCACGAAAAGTGGATTTATTCATTTAGAAACTTAGTCAAATCCATTGGGCCACAAAATAACAGTGAACCAATTAGGATCTTCCCGAGATAGAGATCAATAAGATGTTAGCTCAACGCTGGTTTGGACACGTTCAGAGGATGAAAGAAGAAATATTATCCATACAAGATTGGGAGGCAAGAGTCGAGGGCATATTACCTAGAGTTAAAAGAAGACTAGCTTGAAAGGACAACCTCTCAAGCTGCACGAAAAGTGGATTTATTCATTTAGAAACTTAGTCAAATCCATTGGGCCACAAAATAACAGTGAACCAATTAGGATCTTCCCTTTCCGTTGCATCCTTTGGACAAAGCAGGCTAGAAACCGCATTGAACAACGAGTTAAGTGCGGAAATTTCACTGCACAATCTGAAGGTGAAACGTAACCGAGAAATGCTAAGACTTTCATTAATGCGGTTGGTTATTTAGGTAAGCAAGAATTAGCATTTCGGGGACATGACAAAAAAGAGGAATCAGTCAATCGGGGGAACTACATTGAACATTAAGAGTACACAGCTAATTATGAACCTCTTTTGGCAGAGCACATAGAAACAGCTACATATAACTGGGTAAAGTTTTATCAAAATAAAACAATAATAAATTGATATAAAAGGGACAACTTCAAGGAAACCACGTATACTAGTTTTTCAGGAAAAGAGAAATTTCGAATAGAACTAAGATGGCTGAGTAAAAATCGAAGTACATACCTGATCTGATCTACGGTTCGGGTCTTAACAAATAAGTTTGAAAGCAAAATGCAAGCTCAAGAAATGAGATACCTGAGATCAGTTGCTGGAGAGAAGAGGAGAGATAGAGTTAAACACCAGGTCATCAGAGCGAATCTTGGTAGCATACCATTAGCTCAAGTTATAAACTAACAGACAATGCTGGTTTGGACACGATCAGAGGATGAAAGAAGAAAGATTTTCCAAACAAGATTTGGAGGCAAGAGTAGAGGGCATATGACCTAGAGATAGAAGAAGACTAGCTTGAAAGGACAACCTCTCAAGCTGCACGAAAAGTGGATTTATTCATTTAGAAACTTAGTCAAATCCATTGGGCCACAAAATAACAGTGAACCAATTAGGATCTTCCCTGTCCGTTGCATCCTTTGGACAAAGCAGGCTATAAACCACATTGGACAACCAGTTAAGTGCGGAAATTTCACTGTACAATCTGAAGGTGAAACGTAACCGAGAAATGCTAAGAATTTCATTAATGCGGTTGGTTATTTAGGAAAGCAAGAATTAGCATTTCGGGGACATGACAAAAAAGATGAATCAGTCAATCGGGGGAACTACATTGAACATTAAGAGTACACAGCTAATTATGAACCTCTTTTGGCAGAGCACATAGAAACAGCTACTGTGTTTAAGGAGATGCCAAATCACATTCATAATTATATAATCGAATCAGTAAGTGCACATCTTTTACTGGCAATAAAAAAGGAGATAAAAGAGGCAAATTTTGTAGCGTTAATAGCAGATGAAACGACAAACGTTTCCAATAAAGCACAGTTTTCAATTGTATTGCGTTACATTCGTCTTGGAGAAGTACAGGAACGTTTTTGGGCTTTAGTGATGTAAGGGTTAAGTCTTATGTTACTGTCCTTCCTTTAAGAAAATGTGTCAGTAGATTTGCGTACACAAAGGAGTTATCTAATATCAGCCCTCTTGTCCGCTCTGTCCATCAAATTAATAATTTATTCCACTGCAATAATAATATTTCCTTTACCAATCTGTCTAACCTTAAATCAATCCTAGTTCATAAGTGTTCTTTCATTTCTCATAATACTTAATCTTTAATTTCTGTAATTTAATCTTCAAACAATCTTCTATATAGCGCTTAACTTGTAGCTTTTTAAAAAGCTGTTTAATGCTATTAAAAAATTACAAAAAAAAGAGAAGATAAGCTTGCTGCTGCCATTACACAACTTATTATATATTAGAATAATTATGATTGTAGCGAAAAACTTTATTATCACCGTACGTATTATTTTTTCATTTTATAATTTTTCCTAGTGTGCTGCTATAGATATAGATTCAAAAAAAAGTATTTCATTCTGTCAGCGGTCAAAAATAGTAAAAACTAATAATTTTCGTAATGTACCCGCTGTAAAATATAAAAAAAAATTATGTGAATATATCAGAACGGATCTACGTAATTTGATGCAATACAGGTGAATTATCTATTCCAAAAGTTATTAGACAATTTTGTGTGGAGTTTTCGAACACAACAATGGTCTGGTATACAGACAAAAAAAAATAATAATAACTTCCCGTACATAATGAACCATAGAAGAAGAACACTTTTTATGAAGACGATGTAGGTATTACGATAGCAATGAATTCATTACACAAACAGCCCAAGCCCAAGCTTTTTTTTTTTAAAAAAAAAAAAAAGAAGAAGAAGAAGCGGTACGGGGTAAGCAAAGAAGGTGAAACACTACAAAGTCAAATTCTGTATCGTTAGAAGAAAGGGATTAATCCGCCCAATGAAGCCAAAATGAATGAATAAGAATATTCAAAGAACCTTGCATACTTGTCAATGAAACCAGGAAAAAAGGCTCACGACCCAACAGTAAATAATATTTAAAGCAATTAAATATTCACCTGACGGAAAAATTATTCAAGACAAGTTGGACTTGTCTATTCAAAGTTGGATGATCTATTCACTGATCTACCACTTAAAATTCACAAAGCTCATAACCATAACCGAAGGCTTAACCTGCTGGATAATGAATCAATAAAATAGAGTCTCTGATCTCTTGCATCGGAGATAGGCGTGTATTTAGACGTAAAAAGGGCCATCCTTGCTGATTATCCATAATCCATACAGAATTTAACCAAACAATTAAAAACGTCCCCCAAGACTACATGCACAGTACAGATTTATTTATTCATTTTGCTTCCAGAAGGCCCAAGACAAATGTGGCAGAGCCACAGAAACTTCTGATTTAAATTCAGAATTGGAAACGGTCCGAAAAAGGGTGGCCAATAAAAAATATTTGTCGGATTCGGAGGACGAAGAGGCTCCTGTTCGTAAAATAAAAAAAAATCAAATTAAACCATTCCCCAAAATTCCTACAAATTTAGAAGCTTATTCCAGCTGTTTTAATGGTAGGTTAATGATTTTATCAGCTTAAAAAATATTTTAAAAAAATAAGTAAGTAAATAAATAAAAATACTTCCTTGGAAGTATTTTCACTGGCTTTAATCTAAACTTATTACCAACATTAATTAATACTAATATTTTATCTTTTAAACTTTCAAAAGAATTTGTAAGACGAGAAAGGAACAAGGCTTGCCTCTACAAAAGCATCCATATTCCAAGGACATTCAGCACATTTATTACAAGGATTTTATAAAAATGGATTTCAACACAAACAACGAAAGATCCATACCTAGTATGATAGATGGCCTTAACGAAATCTTTTTGCGTCTGAAGAAGAAGAGATTTATGAGGATCTGCCGCAGTTAGAACCGTCGGAAGTCCAGGATAGTCCGTCTCTATCCAGGATAGAGACAGAATTGTCGGGAACATTGCCAGCAATAACAGCGCTGCCTTCTACGTCATTTTCATTCTTTTTCATTTAATTTTCCTCCATTTTCTAGTTCTCACGACTCTGATGGGAGTTGGTCACAAACTCCTTTGAAATCAAACAATGATCATTATATCGTGGGTATCCGCCACATTATACACGTTCGAAGAACGTAAATATTTGGAGGCAAGACTTCACACTAGATCTGTACCGCTTGTAATTATGCTGCAATGAAAATCATTAACCAAAAGGCAAAGAATAAGCTTAAAGGCGCATTTTTAATAATGAATATAACTTGTCAACATATCATTCTAAAAAAGACCGGTGCCGTATTTGCAAAGCAGTCAAAGATGATGAGGAAGTAGTCGATTATGAACTTCACCTAAAAGACAAAGATTTGTCAAAAAAATACAAANTGGCAACATTCAATTTTACGGTATTTAACGTTATATCTAAATAGGGTTTATGTTAAATGTGGCATGAAGGAGAGGGTAGGAGAGTTAGCTTTGAAATAGCAGTAGTATTAGGAAATATTTTCAATCCCTCTCTAACAAAGTAGATGAAATACGTTACCTTAGTGGTCGCTTTGGAGGTCAAAATTTAAACCAGGGATGTGCATCAATGCTGAGACTGAACTTGGTTACACATCTATTGATTTAAAGTTTTTAACTTCAGGCCATTCAGAAATGCTGTGTTGACTCAATGTATTCAGCAATTGGCACGGAAATTAAACGAGTGTGAAAGGTTTACTGTCCTGGAGATTGAAAAACAATTCCTGTCAGATGCTTAATGCTTAGGCTTTGTATTATAAAACATAGCTCTGCTTGTATAACTTGACTTAGTTACACACTATAAGAAATGCTACTGATTTGATGAGATGGCTGATCTTAAAACTAGCACCTCTGCTTCGTTTGCATTGACTAACTTGAAACTTTACCTGACAACTCAAGCAACCCAGTCATAATCTGGAGTGACAGTTGCAGCTACAAAAATAGGAACGTGGTAATGGCAAACGCACTTGAAGCATGGAAAATAACGTCACTATAACACAGAAGTGTTTGCAACCAGGTCATACTCAAATGAAATTTGATTACGTACATGCTAATATTGAAACTAAATTAAGTAACCAAACCATCTATCTCCCGTCCCACTACTTAAGAATTACTGCAACAGCAAGATATCCGCCCAATGAAGCCAAAATGATTGAATATGTCTTCATTAAAGACTATTCAAAGAACCTTGCATACTTGTCAATGAAACCAGGCAAAAAAGCCCACTACCCAATAGTAAATAATATTTAAAGCAATTAAATATTCACCTGACGGAAAAATTCAAGACAAGTTGGACTTTGATGATCTATTCACTGATCTGCCACTTAAAACTCACAAAGCTCATAACCATAACTGAAGGCTTAACCTGCTGGATAATGAATCAATAAAATAGAGTCTCTGCATCTCTTGCATCGGAAATAGGCGTGCATTTAGACGTAAATGGGGCCATCCTTGCCGATTATCCATAATCCATTCAGAATTTGATACTCTTGCCTGAATTAAACCAAACCATTAAAAACGTCCCCCAAGACTACATGCACAGTACAGATTTATTTATTCATTTTGCTTCCAGAAGGCCCAAGACAAATGTGGCAGAGCCACAGAAACTTCTGATTTAAATTCAGAATTGGAAACGGTCCGAAAAAGGGTGGCCAATAAAAAATATTTGTCGGATTCGGAGGACGAAGAGGCTCCGGTACGTAAAATGAAAAAAAAAAATCAAATTAAACCATTCCCCAAAATTCCTACAAATTTAGAAGCTTCTTCCAGCTGTTTTAATGGTAGGTTAATAATTTTATCAGCTTAAAAAATATTTAAAAAAATAAGTAAGTAAATAAATAAAAATACTTGCTTGGAAGTATTTTCACTGGCTTTAATCTAAACTTATTACCAACATTAATTAATACTAATATTTTATCTTTTAAACTTTCAAATAAATTTGTAAGGGAACCTAGATCTATAAATGAATTTTCAAGATGGAAGGCCATTGAATTTACACAATTTTTACTTTATATTGGTCCTGTTGCTCTAGCTAATAATTTAACTCCTGATAAATATCATCATTTCCTTACCTTAACTGTTGCTACATCTATCTTGTTTTCTGACCAGAGCAGTTGAACTTAAAAGCTATTCATCTTCTTTAACGAGTCACTTTATTGATTCATTTAATTTGCTACCTTGTACGGTAAAGATAATGTTTCCCTGAATATTCATGCTCTACTGCATATTGCCGACGATGTTGATACTTCTTTAAATTTCCAAAATTCCAGTGCTTTTTCCATGTGAAAATTATATGCAAGTTTTAAAATCTAAGCTCAAAAGTAAGAGTTTACGTCTGCAGCAAATAGTTAAAAGAAGAAAATTTATTTCCTTCTGAAATAATGTCTAAAGCAGTTACCAATTTTCCTTTATTAAAAGTGAGCCTTCCCTGCAAATCAAATATCCAAGAGTTTAAATATGTTCAATGTAAAGATTATTGTTTAGGTTGTCTGCCTCCCGATAATTTTTTTATGACTATAGAAGGAGATATTGTTGGAAGTAAACTCTATTATAAAAATAATAGTAATGATATTAACATAGTTGTTCATGTATGGAATAAAAAATGCTTCTTTAAAGAGCCCTGTTCAAGTTCTTTTCTTAACATTTATAAGATAGAATCATATAAAGCTCCCAAAAACATGTACTTACTAATTCAAGTTAAATGTAAATAAGCGAGCCTATCTTTCAAGAATGGTTTTTCAGTTTTTCCTCTGATCCATACAATAAATTAAGAAATTATCTGTTTTGTTAATTTACCTGTTTTTTAATTGCAAAAAATATTTGTTCAACCTAAACTCTTGGTGTACTATTACATTATTAATTTATTTTATTTTTTAATTTGAAACCAAATTCGTTTGTGTAGATGTCCCTTTTTGTTTAATCATTATTTTCTGTATACAGAATTTCCTTCCACAATGTCATAAAATTAATCTCATTTCTAGTGATACTTATTTATTGGAATATCAATACATACTCACAGGAAAAAAAGTGAATGCCAATGGAATTAGATTTTTTTTTTCATTTTTTAAGTTTTTATTGTAATGTGGAGTGTTGTCCTCATTTGTGACGAGGACAATGTGGAGATAGTCCCCTCTTCGTGGATTCTGCCCAACAACGAAGACCTTTGTCATTGGCCAAACATAAAATCCGCATTTCTAATAATTAAAATGGTGTATAAAAAATCAGTACCTGAATCTGATTGGACCATTCACANTTCTGAAATAATTTCAAAAGCAGTTAGCGATTTCCCTTTATTAAAAGTGAGCCTTCCCTGCAAATCAAATATCCAAGAGTTTAAATATGTTCAATGTAAAGATTATTGTTTAGGTTGTCTGCCTCCCGATAATTTTTTTATAACTATAGATGGAGATATTGTGGAAGTAAACTCTATTTTTAAAAATAATAGTAATGATATTAACATAGTTGGTCGTGTATGGAATAAGAAATGCTTCTTTAAAGAGCCCTGTTCAAGTTCTTTTCTTAATATTTATATGATAGGATCATCTTCTAGCGCTCCTAAAAACATGTTACTTACTGAAGTCAAGTTAAATGTAAATATGTGAGCCTATCTTAGCAGTTTTACTTCTGATCCATACAATAAATTAAGAAGTTATCTGTTTTGTTACTTAACATGTTATGTAGTTTTTTCCATTTTGTCCCTTTTATTATTATTATTATCCCTTTTACGTTAACAGATTAACATGTTATTAATTTCAAAAAATATTAGTACAACCTAAACTCTTAGTGTACTATGCCATTATTAATTTATTTTACTTTTTAATTTAAAATCCTATTCCTTTATGTAGATGTCCCATTTTGTTTTATCATTATTTTCTGTATATAGAATTTCCTTCCACAACGTCATAAAATTAATCTAATTTCTAGTGATACTTATTTATTGGAATGTTCAATACATATAATATGCTCTCAACGGGAAAAAGTGAATGCCAATAATTTTTTTTCTTTTTTTTTTTTTTCTTTATTGTTTCAGTTTTATAGTAATGTGGAGTGTTGCCCTCTGTGATGAGGACTATGTGGAGGTAGTCCACTCATCGTGCATTCTACCTAATAATAAAGGCCTTTGTCATTGGCCAAACATAAAGTCTGCATTTTTAATTAATAATATGGTTTATAAAAAAGCAGTCCCTGAATCTGATTGGACCATTCGCCAAATTAGGGTATTAGGTGCTGATTACAGTGAGTGACATTTCTTTAAATTTGCACATTTTATTGATTATCGATGCCCACTTTCTCTACATTATTTCTTTATTATTTGTTTACAGTACAGATTATCTATTTATTTATTTCTGTTTGCTTCAGTGGACTTCCAGAAGGCCCAAGACAAATGTGGCAGAGCCACAGAAACTTCTGATTTAAATTCAGAATTGAAAACGGTCCGAAAAAGGGTGGCCAATAAAACATATTTGTCGGATTCGGAGGACGAAGAGGCTCCTGTACGTAAAATGAAAAAACAAAAATCAAATTAAACCATTTCCCAAAATTCCTACAAATTTAGAAGCTTATTCCAGCTGTTTAAATGGTAGGTTAATGATTTTATCAGCTTAAAAAATATAAAAAAATAAGTAGGTAAATAAATAAAAATACTTTCTTGGAAGTACTTATTATTAAAAATAAATATAAGTAAATAACAAAAAAAGGGAATAAATAAATATATAGAGCTATAACTTTACATTCATTCGAATAATTTAAGGAGTGTAAATAAATATTTATATAAATATGTAATTCCTACCTACTTCATAAGAAAAATAAAGTTTAAAAAAATTCTTTGTTTAAGTTAATTATGCATATGAATCAATTTTACAAATTATTTTATGATAATAAATGACTTTGTAATGGTAATTAATATTTGTTCTAAAAGAAATGGATTATTATCCTGTAGGTATACATATAGCAGTTAATGCAATATGATCAAAAGGGTCAGTAATACAGTATTATAATTGCTTTAATGATTTCCATTTCAGATTCTGAATATAGAGTAATAGAAAGTAATAGTAGTAATCCACATCAAGATGTGGATAAAGCAGAAGTAACACCTACACCTGTTGTCTGCCAACATTCGGATAACAAAGGTCAGACTTTGTCAGCATTTCAATATTATGATTTGTGTCATATTTGAGAAATAACTAAAAAAAAAAAAAGGATTGCTTATTATTCTTATTATCATTAATAAGCATCTCAATTGACAACTAAAAATATTGTAGGGTAAATAGGATAGGGTGAATATAAAGGTCAGTAATATATATTCAATGTTTGAATGTTAAAATATAATCAAAATTATTTTGAGTATAACATCAGAACCTAAAAGATCAAAAAACCTGTAAGATTAAAACTCCTGTTTGGTTCTACATGAGAATTCTGAACTGTTAAATGATTTTGAAGAAATTTCTCAGCAAGAGCAGACTCAATAAGGTTGATATTACATTCTTTACCCATCACAGATTTCTATCATACCCTTGATCTGCTTGATTATTACCTCATATTTTGTATGGTAATATTAATATAATGATTATTTTAATTGTAGAGTTCCATAACAGTGTCTTAAAGGAACTAAAATCCATAAAGCTGTTTCAACAATGTGTAATGGGATACTTGGAGGAAAAAATAAAAAATTTATTACAAATGCCTCACTGCAGCATTATGAACTGTAAAGAAGACAACAGGTTTGATACATCCTGTTTTCCTCAGAAAAATCAAGTGGACCTTGATATTGTTGAAACTCTCCTCAAAAACATCAATTGGAGCTTGATATTGTTGAAACTCTTCTCAAAAACATCAAGTGGAGCTTGATATTGTTGAAACTCTTCTCAAAAACATCAAGTGGAGCTTGATATTGTTGAAACTCTTCTCAAAAACGATGGAGATTTCAAAATCTTGGTATTATTATATTGCTTTTTTTTTCTCTTTTCATGTATCCTTTATTCAAAAGATTGAGTAAAGACTTCATTTCTTTAGATTAATCATATTTTTCACGTATTTAATAAGACATATTTTTTTTTGACATTCCAGCCCCTGTACCCCAATTCTATAGTTATAATCACTAACTTTTTAATAGTAAAACTAACTAGGCTGAGCAAAAATTTGACAATTTTTTGAGTTACATAGTGGTCTGAGATAAAAATTGTTCTCTTCTCTTAATGATATAATGAGGGCTGGCTCGAGAAGGTGTGGAAGAGACCTACAATATATTATCATTGTACCCTATTGAATCTTAGTTTGGTAATCAGTTACAATACAGTAGGTTAGAACATTAATTCACTTTACATTCTATACTCAGACTGGATTAATGAAGTCTACCCGGGACAAGATGTAGTCACCAAACATTATCACGATGTTTTCAACAGCGAATTCAATATTGGTTTTGAACCTCCTGCAAGTAACACTTGTAACTTCTGCGAAGAAACGAACTTTTCCATTACAAATCAATATATAAAGTATGAGTAAAATATATTATATAAATATATATAAAATATGTTTATCTGAAACTTACGATATTTTATAACCTAGTAATATGAACCTTACTTTGAACACCAGCCACTTTTACAACTAAGTGCTTTCTGTATTATGCTACTACTATACTTTATTATACATGAGTTATGAATGAAAAAATCTGGGTTTTTATGTTAAAATTTTGGTTGCATTCCAAATTATAGATTTTTTAATAATTGGTTTCATTATATTTTGTTTTTTGAGGTCATTAAATCTCTTTACAGACGCTTTTCTTCAATATATTCGCCTTTTTAAAGCAAAACGGAGTCCACCTAGGATAATACAAAGCGATAATGGCTCCAACTTTATTGAAGCAGAAAACTTATTTTTTAATCTGGATTGGACGAAAATCTATAAGAATGGCACTACCTTTCGTATAACATGGCGGTTCTCTCCCCCCAACCTCCGAGTGGTGGGGCGGATGGTGGGAGCGTGTGGTACAATGTCTGAAGCAGCTTCTCCGAAGGACTTTAGGACAGGCCTGCTTAAATTTTGAAGAAATGTTCACTGCCTTGTGTGATTGTATACAATTTAAGACCTCTTACTTATCAAATGAAATCCAAAGGAACTCATTCCTTTGACCCCTTCATCCTTTTTGCAAGACATAAGGAACTTTAGCGTTGAGGACTGTGACGCCATAGACTCAAGTAGCCTTAATAGAAGTCTTCAGTATCGTCAACGCGTTAGAGGAGTATTAAGGCGAAGATTTAGGGCTGAATATTATTTAGGTATGCTGATGAGGAAACAAAGTAAAATTCCTGAAAGTGAAATTCAATTGAGAGAAATTGTTTTTGTTGGAAGTGACAACACTAAGCGTATCAACTGGCCTTTGGCCAAGGTTAAGGAACTGTTAACTGGAAAGGACGGGCGCACTCGGCTAGTACGACTTACCACAGCCTCAGGAGATAATGCTATATGCATGAGTTATGCTCCATTCAACGTATTTATCACCTAGAATTAATTTCAATAATTGAAAAGTCTAGGTTATCCACTGAAGGAATTGATCCTTCTAACAATGCATCTGCATCAAGACTGCGTCGAGATTTATGGACGCTCCTAGACTTGGTGGTCTCTCAGTGAATCAAGTTAAGTCCCTGACGCTAGCCATTCGTAGAATCATAAGACCAAGGCTATCGACGATGGCTGCTCGTTCAGGCTTGAAAGGGTAGTTATCCCCGCCATGTCCCGCTCTTCCAAATAGAAATACCTAGGTGTGCTCTTTAACTAGTATTGTAATAGTATTACTTACATTAAAGGGCTCTGAAAAATTACAGAGGATTATAAATGTAATGACGGTGAAGAAGTCAAGTTTGCACATAAACCTAACGACAAACTAAGATTTGTATATACAAATATGAAAGATAGAAGTTAAAAAAGAGAACAGATCAAGCTTAGTGTACAAAGTTGAGGGTAAAACTTACAATAAATCATGCATAGGAGAAACTTCCCAAAAGTTAAAAAACCGATTGTATCAACAAAAGAACAATGCTAAAATTAAAAGTTTGAAGACTGCACTTTCAATCCAAGAATGAAGAATGAAGAGATTAAAATCATAGGATATGAAATATTAAAATAATCATCTAAAAGGCGCATACTAGAATCTTTAAATATTTTTAAAAATATACACCAATCAATAAATCATAAAACAGATTCAGGACACCCAAACAAAAAAGTTTTCTGGCCGATTTGGTCAGTTCGGCTTTTAAGGCCACGCCACTTTGTTGTGACATTTTCGAAGTTAGCGAAAAGCTACCCGAAATGCTTCCTCGATCAAGCACTGATGCAGGTATTGTTGTAGTTACTGATAATCTTGAGAACTTGAATATTGCTCGGGACTACAGTACTTCACCTGAGCGTGTTTATAAGGCACTCGATTGGCTCATTGCTAATAATCCACTGCACAAAGACGTACTATTGGAATTGGAGCATAATGCTGGACTAGAAACGCAGGATGTTATTCGCATTTTTCCTGCAGAGCCACAGCAGTCAAATAACAACGAAAATGCTGCTCAGACTCATGGCGCCTACTTGCCAATTAACGATTTGTCTCGAATCGTGCGCTCGTGCTGGCATTAAGGCGATATCAGTGTCTTTGATGAATTATCTGTCGGTCAACAATGCTTTTCCACGGTTGTAGGCAATTTGGTTCGCACTTCAATCCTCCCACCTAGCCAATGGGATACTAACCTTCTAAATAAGAACATGATTAAAACAGATGGTCTATACTGTAGCATCTCTAAGTGTACACCAATTATCTGCTACATAATTAATAAAAAAAAAAATAAATAAAAGAAATGTTGGTTAAAGAAAAAGTTAACTTATTAATTAGTGTATATTTTAAATTGATATAGAAATTTTGTAATGATAAATGTTAAATGTTAAGAAATAACTCACGTAATTTTATTAACAAGTTTATTTGGTTTTAATCCAAGGTTCACATGAAGTTTCAATGATTGTCTAGTTGCTTCTTCAGGCACATATAAATAACATTTTTTGTATGACCGTTATTTATAATTTATACAATGTAATTTAATTTAAACCAGTTTATAATTATTTTTAAATGAATCCTTAATTTTGTAACAGAGAATTAGGAAAATTTGAAATTAAAACACTTTGTTAATATCATGATAGCAGATACGAGATAAGATCCTCTATATAAGCAAGTTGCGCACTAAAAGACGTGTGAGACCAGAAGCTTCCGTTTTCGAGATATTTTCCACCCATCGAGAGATGTAAAATTTGTTGTCCGCCATGTTGGCTTGTGTTAAAAGTCTGATGTAAATTTTAAATTTCAATTTTCTTGGAAGTTTGTCCTGCTGCCGTAAAAAACGTAAGTCTCTATCTGATATCAAGCTATAAAAAGAAAATTTAGTTGTTGAATGTAATTTGTAATTAGCAATTTAGCTAATAAATTAATTTTATTTTAAGGGCCAAAATTGGTACCGGCGTAATTACCTGAGGTGTGATGTACGAGAAAAAGTTCGTCAGTTGAGCTTTTCAATCTTATTCATTGGAATCAAGATTTCATTTGAGAGCAAAGGCGCTCCAGTTTCTTCTTGAAGCATTTATTTAATTAAAATTATTTAAAATTTAAATTTATGACTTGTGGATGAACCACATGGTTTTTTGACAAGCGAAATTTGTAACGTATGTACTATGGTACATGAGAATTTTAATTTAATTAACTTATTAACCATTTCACTGCGATAAGCAGAAATTCTATAAAAAAAAAGGAAATTTGAATTTAGTTAAAAATTTTTATATTTAAAAATCGACATAACCTCAGTCTCTCTTCCATATTTCAATGAAATTTATATAAGATATTAATCTTCCATTATCAATCAAATTATTATATTTTGTAAGTCCAAGGAAAATAGGAATTTTTTCCTTCGTTTGCCCACATAAATTGTCGCCCTGGACAAGAGACTTTGAAAAAGAGACCCAGAGTAGATTTAATTTTAAAAAAAAAAAAATTAATTAAAAAAAATAAATGAATCCGTAGTTGTTAAATTGATTTATTGTAAAATTTATAATTGTGTTTATTTGTAAATTTAAATGGTAAAAACTAGATTAATGGAAAAGAATAAAAAAATGGAAAATAATCAGGGGTTAGCTGAAGCGAGTGATGAAGATAGTGAAGTACAAAGTGAGAATGAGGAAGAGTTAAGTCAACAAGACATGTTACGCAAAATGAAAAAATTAAGTGGTTTAGAAAAAGAAATTAAAAAAATAAAGATAGGACCGACTTAAAAAATAGGGACGAACACGTGGTTAAGAGTGAAATAAATGGAGATGTGAGGTTTAAAAGATTATACGCGAATGATAAATTTACACATCGATTTAGTGGACACTCCGATGATCTTTTATATGCGGTAAATTATTTTAAAAAATTAGAAAATTTTATTGAGAGAAATGGATTTAAGGAAAGTTATTGGGGAATTGTTGAACAAAGTTTTTTCGGAGACGCGCGTGAGTGGATTGAAACGTTGAAGTATAATTTAAATTGGACGGAATTTAAACAAAATTTTTATTCGACGTATTGGAATGAAAATATTAAAAATGAAATTAGAAAGTAATTTATTAATAGTCATTACGACGGAAACATTAATCCTATTACTTATTTACATAAACCATATAATGAGGCGAAGCGTGTGTTCGTAGGTATCCATTATAAATCAGACATGGATATTTTAAAAATGATAGCAAACAAATTTGGCACGTTTATTTTCGATACTTTCCATTGTTTTCGCGTAAACAATATTGAGGAATTTGAAAATTTATTAGAGGAATTTTCACAAGAGCTGTTAGAAAATTTAGGAAGTTCAAATGAAAAGAATGTTTTTCCGGGAAAGAATTATCGACGGAAATTTGGGCAAGATAACGACTTTATTAAAAATAAAAGTTTCGAGATACAAAATAATAATTATCGGAATTATGATAGAAATAGCGAATATTATGTTAGACGCGAGAGTGCGATTCAGAGATCGAGAGGTTCAGATTCAACAAGTGGTCACATAGCGAAAAAACATATAGCGTATAATAATGATAAAGATATAAGAGAGAATGAAACAGTAAAATTAAATTACATAACAGTTGTTAAAGAACGAGACAATTTAAAACGAGAAACTAAAAACATAGAATATAATAAAGGAGACGTGGAAACTAGTTTTAATAATAAAAATAAAAGACGCGGCGTTGATATAGACATAGAGGAACTCAATCATACTGAGAAAAATAAAACTGTTATCTTGGAATCGGAGGATCAGGGTTGTCAGGTTGAAATTAAAGATATAAAAAATAATAACATTTTATTGAATAAAAATGTTGGAGAGGCAAACCTGTCGGGTCTTAACGAGTAGGTTTCAAAAGTAACGAATTCTGAAGTGAAGGTTACAAACACAAACAGAGTTAAAAACGATATCACATTTGAATGTACAATTGAAGATGATCATTTCGGTAACTTGTTTAAAGAGTATAGGAATGTTTACAGTGTTTGTGAAAATTTCAAAATCAACGAGGATAAGAAAGACGGTGAAATGGTTGAAAGTGATAATGAGAATGAGAAACAAATGATACAAGGTATGTTAAATCGACACTTAGTAAAATGTAAAGATTATGACATTGGTCAGCAAATGTTAGCTCGTCATTTAAACATTGTCACAAAGAATTATATAAACTTTAAATATAGAAGACGAAAATGGTCGAATTAGTTTCTGATGTTCCTTATTTTTTTTTATTCAATGTACTTAAATGTAGTAAAAATGTATGTGAAATATTAAGACGTATGAGACTGTAGTTCTCAGTATTTAGATTTGTTAACTGTAGTTCTATCAAATAATAAACAATGATAAACTTTATTTTTAAAAAGAAAATTAACTAGTTTCATTTGATTTCAGAATGTTTTTTTTTTAAAGCTGTATTAGCAAGGTGTATGTTGATTTGTAATAGTAATGTCAGAATCAGTTTCTCAGTATTATTCTTTAGGATTGTTTAAAAAAAAAAGGATATATATATGTATGTATTTTAGTAAATGGACTTTAAAGTTTTATATATTGATGATTTTTTTTT
>KZ653309.1:77504-91548 GCA_001010745.2 Gerris buenoi
CCGTCATTCAATCTTCCCCAAATTTTGCACATAGATACAACTAAGGTGAAGAATACAGAAACCAAAATAAAAAAATAAGAAAAACAAAATGGCGTCCAATTTATTTGCTTTTTCAGTTTCATCGCACACTTATTACCCCAATTTTGAACCACTTACCGTCATTCAATTTTGCACATAGATACAACTAAGGTGAAGAATACAGAAACCAAAATAATAATGATAAAAAAACAAAATGGCGGCATATTTTTTTGCTTTTTAAGTTTCATCGCACACCTATTACCCCAATTTTGAACCACTTCCCGTCATTCAATCTTCNTAATTAATCAAATTTATTAATTAAAATTTTTAAACAATTTTTTTTATTAATCAACTCCCTTATTTAATTTGTTATTTTATTTAAATTTAATTTTTTTTATGAGCATCCAATTTGACCAAGAGGAAACCACATAAATTGTACGCCCTTGTACAGGGACTTCTAAAAATTAACGTCGACACCACATAAATTGTCGCCTTCGTACAGAGACTTTGAGACACCACAATACATATGCATGTAAAAGTGAATAACTCCCTTTCGTTTTCCTTATTTTTAATAGTTTGTTTATTTTTGTTTTCTTTTTGTCAACACTGTTGTTGGAGACCAACAGTTGTTATCTATGTATTTTAATTTATTTTTATATTGTATTATTTCTGTAAAAAGTGGCAATTATTTAGCGTACTTTGATCTTATAATCAACCTACTGAAATCACATTCAATTTGATGTATGTTGGTTTATAAACAACATCGGAAGATTATACGCCGGAAACCCACGATGCAAACTTCTTCTTTTTCTCAGATGTGTTTAGAAAGGGCATCACTATCGGCGCTGGAATTCGAACACATATGATCCTACGCAAGATTTTCCTTACGTAATTACGTAGCAAGATAACGGATCCGTATCCTGCGATACACGCACTCGCCATCCAGATTCTGCAGAAGACGGACCTCATCGCTTTGTAAGAAAAGCGACCGACACGTGCACGTGTCACCATTCATTTTCATTAATGTTTAAATAATTTAACTTCATTAGTTTAGCATCAGGGCCCTCAGCATCACTTAATTTTACTTCGCATCTTCTCATCTCTTCGAGTCGGGACAGTAGAAGACGTAGCAGCTTGCAGCCTAGGTCGCAGTGTCAGCGTAGACAAGTCACCACGGTCTAATGGACTAAGTCCATTTTTATATATATAAAATTTCATGTATTTAATTTAACTTCAGTGTGAATGTGTGTGTGAATGATTGTTTTGGTGTGAAACAATTTTGTGTATAAATTTAACTTTTAACTTAACTGGTGTGAATGCGTGTGTGAAAGAAGCTTCACTTACCTTAAATTCCTTTTTTTCTGATCTATTGTCTGTATTTGGTTTCGGAACGAATACAGACAATATATCTGGTTTAACTTCATTTATCATTTTATAAACTTTCTTACTTGTAAAACAACTGCTGGTACCTTTACACCGCGTGGCGTGTGCCACACGTAAATTATTATTTCAATTATATGCTTGTTCGTTACGCTATCAATTCTTGTTTTTAGTATTTATTTTCCTTTTTTAAAGGTGGTCCTTGGGTTATTTTATGTAATTTTGGAAACCAGAAATTTTAGAAAATCATATAAGGTTTGTACCGTATGAGTCTAACAACTGTCTTACCTCAGATTTCATTAATATAAAGGGTTACATATATGGCAGGTTATAAACATTGCATAAGGTGTTAAACTAATTTATATTTTTTCATTGATTCCTTTTAAAGTTATGTTTTATAAAATATGTATAAAAATACTGTAAAACCGATTTTACTTTTTAAAGGTAAGACTTCTTGAATTATTATTTTACTACAGTCAACTTTATTAATTATTATTTATAATATAATTTGTTTATTTATGTTAATTTGTAAAAATAGAATAAATATATTTTCTTTTAAAAGGATAAATTGGTCTAAAGTTATTCCAACTGAACATCAAGATTTACTCATTATATGCATATCTACATAAATTTTCTTTGACAATGAAAATCGACCTGGCTCATTTCCTATTGACGATCGTGGCTACTTGGAGATTAAAAAAACTCGAATTACTTGAAGAATGACTTCTTGATGTACGACAATGCCTCTGCTCTCGAATACGAGAATCAGGCATATCATGGTAGTCTATGTGATCAGCAAAATACTGATTGATAACTTCATTTCATTTTAGCAGTTTATATTTGTGTAAGTAAACAATCCATGGTTTACTCATTTGTCCTTTGTCTAACAAGTCGGCACAAGAGGGCGTGTTATGCGACTTAACTGGAAAGTTTGTTAAAGGAAGAAAACTGTCGCCACTATACAACTGCAGGGCGAAACTTTCTAGCAATGTTTTTATCAAAAGAGTTAGACTTGCAATTTTTAATTAATCTTGGTCACTTGGATCACATGAGAGACGTACCCAATATATTAGTGGCTTGATTGATTCGCAATCTAACGACAAAATTAAAAGGGAAACAGAAGGGATCAGTAGGAAGTTTAAAAAGACAAAAAATAATAATGAAATCGACACAAGCGAAACAAAAGGAAGAGTACAAAACCAAAGAAAACCAAATTTGCAAGGGATCTTTTGTAACACGTTCAATGAAAAAGAAAAATTTATTCGGGTAACTATGACAAATAAAAAAAAGTATACATCTGGAACACTACCGACAAAAGGGGGGGGGGGGAAATCACCATAAAATAAAGAATCAGTTGCTGTTATGGATGAAGTGAGAAATCACTATCCCACAATATGTTAGCCATTACACTCAAAGAGAAAATTCTCACAAATACCTTTCTAGACATTTGCATTTGGTTAAAATGTATAGCTTCTACAAGGGAGCAACACCTGAACCTGTGTCTAGGACTTTGTATGAAGAGGTGTTTCATAAACTGAAACTTAAGTTTAAAGAAAGGAAAGCTAATACTTGTCATCGTTGTGATATTTATGTTCATAAACTTAAAGTATGTCAAACTCACGAAAATGAATCAATAAAGAATGAAAGAGATAGACATCACGATGCCGTATAATTAGTCTTTGAAACTAAACGGGAAGATAAGGAACTTACCAAACAAGATCCTTCAGTAAGTACTTATACTTTTCATTAGCAACAGTGCTTACCAACACCAGATTTGCAAACTTCAGATGCATTCTATAAGCGGCTTTACTGGACTTACAATCTGACTATTCACGAACTAAAGAAGCAACTTGTTAAGAGAGGCACAAGTCCATTGCAAAGAGAGGCGCAAACGAGATTGCTTTGTGCATTTTCAAGGAACCAAAAAGTTTACTTGACTTGGTAAAAAAGTTGTTAGTTAAATATTTTGTAATGATTGGTGACCAACACACTGAAGTATGCAAGGGAGCATGTTTGAGCATTTGAACTTGATGTCTGTGTCAAACAAACATAATTAGCGATTGCAGAAACTTTTACTGGATGGGAAAAATCCAGAAGATCGCCCAGGGAAACAATTTAACCAGAAGAATCACCCACTGGAACTCATCGACCAAATTGTAAATCACATCAATTCCTTCCCAAAGAAAGAATTCCATTATTCTTCCAATGATATTCAGTATTTAAGCCCTGACTTAAACATAAAAATAATGCACAATTAAAAAGAGTATCCAAACTCTAACGTCAAATACACTGTGGTATAACACATATACCACAGTGATATGATATGAATATCTAAATTAGTTATTAAAAGGAAATGAAAAAAATTGACCCCAAAATAAATCAAATCAAATAATTCACTAAAAGGACTAAATTACTGACTTGGACAGACATTAAACAACTTTCAATCTCACATTTTGGGGACCAACGAAACAAAGAATGCCTTATAGAGAATTAATAAACATGTTTCCAAATAGAAATGAAAGTCCCCATGTCTTCGGCATAAGATGCCAAAAGCTTGATAAAATATCCAAAGAAAATAGTACAGAAATGTCAAGCGAAGAAAGAAAAGATAGTATAAAAACCCATGATGATGTAACACTGGCGACCTATATTAGAGGACTGCCAAGTAATATACAAATTAACATTCGATTGAGAAATCCTATCAGTTTAGAGATGGCTAAGACATATGTCACAGAAGAAGTAAATTTTAATAAATTCGGTTAAACAATTGAGTACTTTAAGAAATAATAATAACAATAATTTCCTTAAACTTCTGGAAATAATTCAAACTATAATAATCAGAACAGAAATTATAATAATGTAAACAATACTTTAATTATAGTTTGAATATAATAATAGAAATAACAATATATTATGTATTCCTGTTTAATAATCCAAATAGGAATAATAATTGAAGCGAGTGTAGCGAGCATCTTACATTCAACGAAATATGCTCCGTGTCTGTCAGTCAGTGTGTTTGTCTGCCTGTGCGTCTGAAACGTATGACGATAACTTGAGTAAAAGCTGACCGATTTTGATCAAATTTGGTACATGTGTTCATTTTACCAATGCTCAGGACGAGTTCGTTGGACAGCAGTGATCCGTCTAAAAGTTCGTGCTCAATGTTCGCTTAATCGAGAGTTTCAAAAATTAAATTGGAATTTTAGGACGGGAAAAAATCCTGACTTTATCTATTCGATAAGACGAACATTTTTTGCAAATAACATTAAAGCGACACCGCTTTAAATTAATAAAGATCGTTAAAACATACACATATTTATTACTATACGCTCGCTTCAATGGTAGAGCCACACGATGCCTAGTAGATTTAATAACAATAATTGTAATCCTAACAGATCCCCCCAGGGGCAGTCGTTCGTGACTGTACGGGTACTGGCGGACCCGGGGTTACCCGAGCAGAAGAAGTGGACCGGAAATGGATATCGATCTTACGCGCGCTCTTGAACTCTGCCCAACAAACCTTGCAAGTAGCCAGGGAGATGAAAACCCTTTCCAAAGGAAAGAGAAGGTACAGAGGACTCCGCAAGCGTCTCCTCAGACTGCCAGGAAGCAGATGGGCTCACGAGTAGCAGTCGGAGAAATGAGTAGTCGGCGTGAAACGCCACCGCTTTACCAGTAGGGGAGAGGTTAATGATGGAGAGTGACGGGAATAATACACCTAAATCCCTTACAGCGGAGGCAGAGCAATTTGGGCCAAAGTCTCCAGTGAAAGCCTACATGGGAAAGACTCAGGAAGGAGGAGGCAGTCCAACTGGAAAAGTGTAAGGACCTTGTCGAAAGGATGAAGGCTGCTACCTGCCGACAGAAGAATATTAGCAATGACGTGAAGCATGGTCTGTCGCACATCGAGGAGGCTCTTAATGTACTGTCGGCCCTCAGGAAGTCATGGATGGAAGCTGAAAGGAAGCTGCTTAAGGCTAGGAACACACGTATCGGATGGATTAACCCGATATCGGGCCGGTGTCGGATGGAGGGGGTTGTGTTGCATTGGTTTGTATGGAACGATTCACACGTGCCGGGTGGACTTACCCGGTATCGGTCCGACAGCTCGATGTCGGGTGGCTGTCGGCTATGCCCACAACGACTATCCGATATCGTCTATCGGATAGATTATGGTGGGGCACGGAAGTTTACGGAAGGTGTCACACGAGTCGGGCCGACAGTCGTCCGTAGACAATTGAATTGATAAGTTCTTATTATTTCATTTATTTTATTATACAAATAATTTTATTTTTCTACAACATCAGCAATGGCAGAAGTTGAAATAGACAATGAACTTTTAATAAGTGCTGTAGAATCTCGCCCTGTTCTTTGGGACAAAACTCTAGAAACTTATAAAAATAAAATATTAACAAAAAATGCGTGGAAAGATGTATGTGCCGAGCTTCATCCCACATTTGAGGATATTTGTGATGAAGAAAAAAATATCTTTGGTAAGTACATAGTTTTATTTATAATACATAATTATTATAAAAAAAATATAACAATAGCTGTTAATTTATGTTTTTCATGTTAAATTTTTGACATTTGCCAACTCACTGATCCAGTTTCTGTCATGAAATAATCAGCGAATATATTTCTAATATCATTAGCTTTTATTCCTCCTCTTACTACTGGTGCGTCAGGTATATCTTCTAGTCCCACCACTGTAAATGTGTCTTCGATTTTGTATCCATCTCTTTCTCTGACAAAATTGTGTAGAACAACACAGGCTTTTACAATTTCAACTGCAAAATCTGGTTTTAAATTTATTGCACGGTGAAATATCCTCCACTTATTAGACAGAATGCCGAATGTGCATTCTACATACCGCCGAGCTCTACATAAACGATAATTGAAAATCCTTTTCTTTATAGTTAAATTATGCCCACCGAAGGGTCGTAATAAATGCTTGTGAAGGGCGAATGCTTCATCACCAACAAAGCAATATGGCACTTTTGTATTAAACATACCTGGAAGAAATTTTGCTTCAGGTAGGTCTTGTTCGTTATTTATAATTGACTTCCAAAGTGAACAGTTCTTAAATATTGTGGAGTCACAGTCTTTCCCATAACTGCCAATGTCCACATAAATAAATCGGTAATCAGAGTCCGCTACAGCCATCAATACCACGGACGAGTACCCCTTGTAATTATAATACATGGATCCAACAGGGTTTACAATTCTAATGTGTTTTCCATCAACCGCACCCAAACATAGTGGAAAATGTGCTCGTTTTTCGAACGATGAAGAAATATCTTCCCACTTTTCCTTTGTTGGTAGGGGTAGGCATTCCAACTTAAGAACAGACCAAACAGCTGCGCACACGTCTCTCACTATTTTACTTATTGTTGATCGGCCGATTCTATACGCGTAGTGTAGGTCGGTGAAGGTACAGCCACTCGCAAGATATCTGAAACAAAAAATAATTATCTGTTTCAGGTAAAGAAGTTATGAAGAGATGGTCCAATATTCGCGACGCGTATACAAGGTCGAATAAAAAAATCCAAGAAGCCTCTAAATCCGGTGCTGGTGCAACACACCTAAAAAAATATATATTTCATGACCAATTGCAGTTTTTGAAAAAAATTTTAGAAGAGCGGCCAACTAACGACAGTCTTACTAAAGACGAAAGTTCTAATACGGAACAGTCTGAAGAACACGAAGATTTTTTTAAAAAACCGCGCTATTGTAATCGACTTAAAACGAAAAAAAGTAGTAAATATGATGCAGTTGAAGAAAAAATGATCCAATTATTAGAAAAACCAGAAGAAGAAAATCGGCACCTATCATTTTTTAAAGGCATCATCCCCTCCATAAGTTTATTTAACGACGATGAAGTTATCGATCTTCAAATGGGCGTTCTTCAGTTAATTTCTAATATTAAAAAACGGAGGACATCAGGAACAAGTACGGTGTCACCAAAATCACGGACAGCTCCAAAATCAAGCCACTCAGGCTTTAATGAACATCAGTCAACAATGCACGAGGCTACAAATGAATTAGGAGGCCCATATAATACATCACAATGGGAGCAGCCTGGAACCAGTCATCAATATAAAAACGTGCAATACTTGCAACCACCTTCTGCAAGCCAATACCTAGCAACTTACTCTCCTGAAGACATGTCAGACACATCGTCAGTTTCTTCTATCGATTTTGCCAGTAATGACAGTAAATATGTTTTGTAATTATTTTTGGAAATCTCTGTAATTTTTTTCTCATTCTAACAATAAATATATATATTTTAACGATTATTTTTGTCTTACCTTATTGTTACTGCTAGCATCTCCATAGGTTGAATACAATCCCTCATTACAGTGTCTCGGCGGCAAAGAACGTTCTTCAATTTGTCGTGTAACTCGTGAAAAGAAGAGATTGACATTCGAAAGTAGTTGAAGAATTTATCTTCATGCTCTTCTAGTTCGTTGAATAAAACATAAAATGCCCCAGCAAGAAGCCTATTTTGAATGATTGGGTGGACCCAATATATACGCCTGTTGTGCATGCGATGGCGGTGATTCCGTCGGTACAAAAGCCACATTATCATGATTTTTTTGCGGTTCATAATAAATGTAGGGTTATAATATAATTTTATATACGACGTTAAGATATAACTAGGCCAATGGCAGAAATTACACTGACTGATTTCGATCGGGTCGGATAGAAATCGTCCATGTGTGGCAGGGTGCTATCCGACACCGGCCCGATATCGGGTTAATCCATCCGATACGTGTGTTCCTAGCCTTAGTCTGCTAAACCAGAGGAGCCTGCCAAGGTGGGGCCGGCTAACACAAAGAAGCCAAGTCTTACTAGTCCTGCAGAACGAAAGGAGGGAAAACGAAGGAAGGAAGGCTCTAACAAGACACAGATGCAGGAGTGGAAAATATTGCAAGAGGTCAGAGTGTCAGATGTGGCCCATAAGTAGTGACGACTCGGACGCAGGATTATGGACTAGGGTCCAGTTTGGAAGGAGAAACCAGGGTAGAAAACCTGGTGATACCAGGGTAAATGGTGCGGGCACGAATGGAACCCGGCCAGCTGGACGGAGAGCACCGAGAGGACAGGCGGCTAGACCAAAAAGGATCAGGATTCGGCCAGAGGCAATTCTGATCACGCCATCGAAAGGAAAAGCCAAATTCCTATGGATGCGGAGGTAAAGGCAGTTCAGCGCACTATAGCAGGACAGGTTCTGTGATTTATAATTCAATATTCTGTTTTTTTTATTTTTTTTCAGAACCATTTTATTTTTAAACTTCCGTCATTATTCCTCATCAGTAGAGTTAGAGGTCAAGCGAAGGAGAGGGTGACCTTCAGCAAGCATCTGGCAGAGGTACTGGGGGATGTAAGTAGCATCAAAGACCTTGAACAGTATTTTCACATCACGAAGTACTGTAGACAAGAAAAACCGAACTGCACCCACTGTGCCAAAGAACATGATATCAAGCAATGCCCCAACTTAAGCCACAAGCCTGTCTGCATAAACTGCAAAAAACAAGGTAAGCCAGCTGAACATTAAGCCAACGACCCTTAATGCCTGTGCCACATTCAAGCTTTGCAAAGAACAATTAAGAGAACCAATTATGAAACTAATTAAAATAAACATGTTGCCGATTTACCAAAAAAGAACATTTACCCAGTAAAAATAAAAACATAAATAAAGAACATTTGATAATTATCAGTCTAAATAATAATCAGTTGACAATTATTCTCAATATTCTACTTAGCAAAATAAATAATTTCTAAGTTACCGAAGATACAGTAAAAAGCAGAACATCACTAATTTATAATTTCGGAGACTACTCCAATATAAACATTTCTTTAGCTAATAAAATTGGCAATTCCTTTAGAATATCTAAAGGAATATCTATAACTTTGAAAAAAAATTAAAATTGAAAATGAATGGCACTCACTAGAAAATATTAGAATAGACACCATATGCGTAAAATCATGACACAAAAACTAACATGACATTAATTATACAGGCTGAAAATAAAAATGTCTTCAATGATTTTCGTAGTTATATTCCACTTAAATAAATGGGCCGAGAACAACTATCCCTTAGCGGTCGATGTAGACATATAGAATCCTATGAGTGACTATGACTTATACAATTAGTGTTATAATCTAATAATAATAAATTGCAGTGAGCATAATCACGGTATTACATTGTTGACTATGACTTAGTTCTTACTCAAACTAGAGCTAATCTCAAAGAAATAAGATCATTCATCGAAAATAACAAAACAGTCGATAAAAAAATAATCACAAAGGACTACAAAACAGTTTCATCATTTATAATAAACAGATCAGATAAAACATACGAGATTATTTATTGATAAAGCGGTCCTTATGCATGCTGGAATTCGGCACTCGCAAGAGCTTCTGAAATAATATTAATCGGAGATGACAACCCAATACCGTACATCGAGAGAACCGAACTCCAACCACAGCGGTCCAACATCGCATCGTTCTGCAGTCCCTGTCAGACTCTCTCCACTTCAAGAAGATGTCCCATAGACGTATGCTACCTTCTTTTAACTTTTTATAAACACGCCTTATACTATTTAATTACAAATAATTAAAAAAACTTGATAAGAAAAAGAAAGTTGTAGCTGTCGTATTAGATTTAAAAAAGGCTTTTGACACTATGTTCCAAAGTAAACTCATAGAAAAATTGGAAATGTACGGAATCAGAGGAGTACCCCTAAATTTGTTGCATAGTTATCTCTCAGAGGGTTCGCAAAGGGTAAAAATAAATAACAATTATAGAAAATGAGCTAACGTAAAAATAGGCACGGCTCAAGGCACAGTCCTCTCGCCATTAAATTTTCTTTGTTACATTAATTACCTATATCTAATTAAAGACTTTCCAGGGGACAGAGTAGGCTTTATAGATGATACCTGCTTAATTCTTAGCGGGGAAAATAGGAAAGAAGCTGGTGAAAAAGGGCTCAAAATGATTAATAAATGGCTCCACACGAACCTACTCAACCTCAATGTAAAAAAAATAGAACTACTGGAAACAACATTATGTAAAATCTCAAAGAAAATTGTTTTACCGGTAACCAAATACACCAAATTGTAACTTTAGGGACAGTCGCTCCCACGGTTCAGCTACCCCCAATCCACCTTCCTTCTTTTAAAGGCGAGTATGATTGCTGGGTAGAGTTCCGAGACTCGTTCGTCACTCTTATTCACGAGAGGCCGAATATTCCCAAGATTCAAAAGTTCCATTACTTAAAATCTTCTCTTAAAGGTGAAGCTGGGGATATTATCTCCAGTCTTGAGATATCAGCTGCTTCCTACGATATCGCCTGGGAATTGATAAATAGCGGTAATCCCCCTTTCAAAAAGACGGCACTGGTATATTAAACTATATGAAGATTAGGGATGGAGTTGAAATGCCACAAGCCTTGGTTTTATTTTATTTTAAATGCTACTGAAAAGGAAATTAAAATAAATATAGATAAACATTTGCCTATCGAAAATTTACAGTTGATATAAATAATATAGATAGATATTAAAGAAAATGTTGAATTTAATAATAATGGTGAATTGTTGAAGGATAATTTAAAAAATATAGATTTATCTCATTGTAATGAAGAAGAGTCAAAAGCAATAAAATCTTTATGCTTCAAACATCGGGATATTTTTTGTTGTCACGGTATCCCTCTAAGTTTCACAAATCAAATTAAACACAGAAATTTGAGATTAATCAAGAGATTCCGAATTTGGGCAATCCACCAACAAGAATATCCTTGATTATAATTGTAAATAACCAATGGAATTAGTTAAAAGGCCCTCAGTGACTGATGGATTTGAATGGATGTGCTACTGTACAAGGATCCCGGCCACCACCAGGTTACTCGATCAGAGAGACGAGGAAGCTGGTTTGAGAATAGTAAGTTACCCGCCATCAATATTTTGCTGATGACCTACTTCTTCTTCAAGGAGATCCCACAGAAAAACATCATCGACGAGTTAGGAGTTTCGGGGCCTACGGTGCGCGATTGGAGAAGTTTTTTTAGGCAAGTGTGCATGGATGTGTGTGAAAGTGAGTGAGAAAATAGGGTGAGGGCGTAATAGTGGAAATAGATGAAAGTAAATTTGGAAAAAGGAAGTATAATAGGGGTAGGCGTGTGGATGGTAAGTGGGTTATTGGAGGGATTGAGCGCGGAACGAGTAAATGCTTTCTCAGGGTCGTTGAAAGGAGAGATAAGCAAACCCTCCTCGAGATAATTACGTCTTTCATTCTGCCGGGTACCACCATCTACTCGGACTGCTGGAAGTCGTATGATTGTCTTGAAGATGTCTTGAAGAAGAAGGATTCCGCCACGGAACGGTCAATCATTCTTTCAACTTCAAAGACTCTGAGGCAGGAGTGCATACTAATAGTATTAAGGGAACGTGGAGTGCGATTAAGAGGCGATTACCCAGTAGGACCGCCACTGATAGGTTTGACTCTTACTTAGCAGAGTAAGAGTGAGATTTCTTAATTTCAGGTCCAACCATCCTACACATCAAAAAATCAACAGCAGGTTTTTTACGAGGTTTTTAACGTCGTAAAAAATGCTATCTATCTCACTGACAAATCACATATGAGGAGATTAAAATCTAAACTGTTCGATGAGCCCGCTAGTCGCGAAGTAAACGAGATAGCCCAAGAAAAATTGGCCTTCCTCAACTTCAATGTGGAGCCCTGGGCGTTAGTCCAGTTGCAGTGGAGTGACACCCTAGTAGAAAGGCAGGCGAAGTTGGCGATGACAACTATCGCTGAATACTTCAACACCTTCCCTGCTTTGAAGCAGCCTCTAGGATACACTCTCCTGTTGGAAGATTTCGCCTTCACACATCCAGGGAAAGAGCACTGCCTTCATCTCAACTTGCCCAAGAAAGTCGACAAAACCAAGCAAAGCAAACAAGAGACAAGGACCTGAAGTCAGATATCCAATACCTGCTCTCTCTTATTGATGAAGCGAGGTCCGAAACAAAAAATTTAATTGCACTGCTGCTCCTACCCAAAATAATTGACAGAACCAATACAAGACGGAAAATTGGCACTACATCATGGAAACCGTCTAGGAGCGAAATAAGAAAGGCTTTCGTGACACGGTTGCCGTCTTCAACTGAGCTAATTCCACACATAGAACAAAAGAAGAGGTATGCTCAAGAAATAAACACAACCCTTCAGCCATTCGTAGTGTATGTAGGTAAATCCCCAAATGATGTTGATCAGGCATATGTAGTTGACTCCACTAATTTGTGACGTAGAATAATTTGGTCGACAACCACTTGTTGGGTTTAAAGGAATTATTAAACAAAACAATACACATTTAAAAGAAACATTATAATCTTCAATAAATTCTAAATTGGTACATAACCTTAATATTTGTATATCATATCTGGACAGACATGTAGCCTCCTTGGAGTCTTGATAGAGAGAGAGAGAGTGTGTGGGGGCTAGGTAAGGGAACCCCTACTCCTTACATCCCTAAATAAATAATAAGAATTAATACAAGTGAGTAAGGGTTTTTTCAATCCACACTATGCATTATAAATTATAGATCTATTAGAACAGAAGTGGCTAAAACGAAATCTAGTTGTTGGTGGAATTCTTATGAAGGATATGAGAGAAAAACATCCTAACCACAGCAAACTGCCGGAGGATGTATTAGAGAGATTACGCCAATACGTTAATTCATTTCACGGATGAGGATTTAGTGGAATTGAATCGTCGTGCCAAAAAAGTGAATGACGATCCCTATCCTCAAATGTATAAAGAAAGTCTAAATATAAAGCAAACAAAATTCGAACACCTACAGCAGCTAAAGAATGTTATACCTCTTGCGGCACATGCTTTTTATGATAACTTACCTCATTAATGTATTTTTATTACTTTTCAACACATTAAAATACTTTAAATATATTAAAAATTAATATTAAACGGACTATATATTTTAAAATGGCTATTTTGACACAAGAGGTTGGGAACCTTCACCATCGGTTTGGTGAATGCAGGCAGGCATTCCTTATTTGGACCATGCCTTTCACAGATTAGCTGAAGTCCTGAGAGAGCTATCTCCAACTGTAAACATCAGAATTAGAATGTTTACTAAATGAGAAAGAAACAGCTGGAAAAAGAATAATAAAAAAGAGGAATTTGTTTGGTGTTGAACAAAATAAAACAAAAAAAGACCACCTTAGTACAAAAAAAAAATCAAAAAGAAAAGGCGAAACAACAAAAAAGTCTCATTAAAAAACCTTTTGATGTGTTTTCCGTTGAAGAAAGCATAAGCACATCAGATGTTAATTGCATGTATTGCAAAGATCCATTTACCAACTCAAAAAAAAGAGAAGGCTGGATCCAATGTAGTAAATTTTTAGGCTGGGTTCCCGAAAGTTGAGTGGTGCAGACGAGGAGGATAATTACTTTATATGCGAATTTTGTAAATAATATATTTGTGTCCTAAAATAAAAATTATTGAAACTTTTCTACTAAAATTATGTTTTTTTTAATTTTCCATGAGGTTAAAATGTGTACCCGGTCTTACCCAACAATGGGGTAAGACCGGGTGATTTTACATTTAAAAAAAAAAAAAAAAAA
>KZ653310.1:7579-26784 GCA_001010745.2 Gerris buenoi
TACCAGCATAATATATTTTATCCGTCTGTCTTCCTATATATTAATCCTATAATAAAGATATTAAAAATTATTTTGAAAATAATGGTTTATTTACAAAGGCACAATACGGTTATAGAGATAATAAGAGTACAGTTGTTGCACTCCAGTCACCTATTGAGTTTATAGTTAAAGCTTGTTGTGATCTGAGTAAAGCTTTCGACTTAGTCCTGCATCAAATTCTCCTTATGAAACTAGAGCAATATAATGTTAAAGGCTTAGCTCTCCAAATGTTGAAGAGTAATCTTGAAGAAAGACTTCAATACGTCGGGAGTGATGGTGAGACCTCCCGGTTGCTACCCGTCAAGTTAGGAGTACCTCAAGGCTCAAATTTAGGTCTGACCCTTTTTTTAATTGCCATTAATGACCTGCCAGGATACCTGCAACAAAAAGGGAATTACACCGAGACATTAAGGAGGTCTATCATTTACTGTGATGATACTAACTTCATGAGTAGAGGTAAAAGTGGAGAAAGGAATACAGTTAGTCTTCAAAACCAACTGAGTGTTGCCGAGGACTGGTTCGAAATGAATGGCTTCTGTCTCAATAGTGATAAAACCCAGACTATCAATTTTACATTGAAGAGAGTTGAAGCTGAAATAGATAATATAGCAATTCATAGTCCGAGCATTAAGTTTCTCGGACTACATTTGCGTATAATAGACTGTCATGGAAGAAGCATATCACAGAACTGGAGAAAAAACTTTCTGCCAAAGTTTTTCTATTAAGAACATTGAAGAAGTACCTTGATGATGATACTCTCAAATCTGCTTACCATGCTTTATTTGAAAGTCATCTCAGATATGGAGTTATATTGTGGGGCCATGCAGAGTCTTCTGAAAAATGTTTGCTGAAACAGAAAAAGTAATTAGAATTTTATCTGGTGTTAAAAGTACTGTACATCGTAAACCTCTGTTTTGCAAACTTAAGATCTTAACTTTTTACAACTTATATATTTATCATTGTTTGAAATTTATCAAAACCAATATTAATACATTTATTACTAATAAAGATGTATATAATTATAATACTAGGAAAAAAAGATATGTTAGTACTTACCTCATGTAGGTTAAATAAGTCAATTACTGGTTAACAGAATCTTGGCATAGAGATTTTTAATAATTTATGTACAGTTACCAAAGAGCTACCGTATTCTGAGTATTGCAGTTGGGTGAAAACATTTTTAGTAGCCAATCCGTGTTATAGTGTACAAGAATTTTTAAATTTGGGAATTATTAGTTAGCCTGTGGTCAGTTACTGTGTTCCGTGTTTATTTTTTTAATTTGTTTCTGTCTCTTTTTTAAATGATTGTTTTGCCTATTTATTATTGTAACCATAGTCCTTTTATTTTATAAAAAGGGTGTTACTTATATTCTAGTCTATTGTTATTTTTATTGTTATATTTTATCGTTATTCTACTATTTAGTCAAGTAGGAGTTATATGTGATAGTACATATTTTGATTTTATCTTATGCGATTAGTGATTAGTTTGACAATTATATAAATAATTATTATGTCTCAACAATAAAGATGAATTATTATTATTATTCAATAATATATTATTCTAAATAAATCTATGTATGTTTACTATGTATTAGGATTGTCTATGGGATTGCCTAGATAGACAAATCTCTTAGATTTCCATCATATCAAATTTAATTTTGTCTTTTTGCGTATTTTTTTTATTTAATTATAAACAACATGAAGTGAGGTATCAGTTCCTCTTCAAACCTAGATTATCAATCATCCCATTTTGTTTTTGAATTAACGCACATCAATCTCAATGTAAATTTTTTAACGTGATCTTGAAGGCGTTTTCAATGACATTTTTAAGTATTATCTGTTGTTTACGAAAACACAAATAATTAAAATAAACCAAATAATGGATCATGTTTGACGTATACGTTTTTTTTTTTTTTTTTTTTCTTTCCGATTAATATTATTTTAAACTAATAAACAGTAGTGAAACGTCATTTCTATTCGTAGCGTAATTACAATGTGTTTGAGCATACAATTTGTAAATAATTATGTTAAAGTTTTTATGAAATCACTCAATCTCGACCTAGCATAACATACAACAACATTAGCATTAACTTAAGGCCCCCATACACGATCAAACATTTTGCGCAAACCTGATGTCGGGGTAATTTGGTAAAAATCATGTTTGCTCCAAAATCAAGCAGCCCCATAAACTGTAAAATGCTCAAATATCATGTTATTGACAAGCACTCACAATATTGTATAAGCACGGCCGTTTCAACATTTTTATTTTATATTTTTTTTCTTAACGGTGGGATAAACTCCGGCTCACTAGAATGTTATAGACACTTATTTTCCTAATTAATATGGGTTTTGTACATCTGAACAGACAAAGAGCATTTCTTTTTTTCGCTTACTTATTAAGAGTAATGGTAAGGAATATAGGATACCAGCGTAATATATTTTATCCGTATGTCTTCCTATATATCAATCCTATAATAAAGATATTAAAAATTATTTTGAATAAATGGTTTATTTACAAAGGCACAATGCGGTTATAGAGATAATAAGAGTACAGTTGGTGCACTCCAGGCAGCTATCGAGTTTATAGTTAAAGGTTTTGAAGATAAAGAAGACACATTACAAGCTTGTTGTGATCTGAGTAAAGCTTTCGACTTAGTCCTGCATCAAATTCTCCTTATGAAACNCATGTTTGACGTATAAGTTTTTTTGTTTTTTTTTCTTTCCGATTAATATTATTTTAAACTAATAAACAGTAGTGAAACGTCATTTCTATTCGTAGCGTAATTACAATGTGTTTGAGCATACAATTTGTAAAAATTCGTTTATGTCTCTTAATAATTTGAATTGTCTTATCCACTTGAACATCAGATTATATCAAATCATTTGTTTAAGGACAATTAATACTCAATCCAGATCTGTCAATGTATTTGTGATTTATTAATTTTATTTTATTTTGAAGATGAATAGGCAGGCCGATGTTTGATTTATCATTGGTGATTCTTTCACTCATAGCAAGGGGGAATACAGAATGTCTGGCTACACACTCTCATCTCAATTCAATCAACGCCAACACGTTAGCCTACATGCCACATGACCAGGCCAATGTTCGATCTAGTATTCTCGGTTCATTCACACATCACAAGGGCTAAGGGGAACACAAAATATCTGGCTACACTTCCATATCTTAATTCAGTTTAAGCTATTCAGCTGAAGCCAACACATTTTCCTACATGCCACATGGCCAGGCCAATTTTTTTATCTAGAATTGTCAATTCATTCACACATCACAAGAACAAGGGGTAATACAAAACATCTGGCTACACTTCCACATTCCAGTTCAGTTTAAGCCAACGCTAACACATTGGCCCACATGCCACATGACCAGGCCAATGTTTGATCTTGTATTGTGGTTCATTCACACATCACAAGAAGGGGGAATGCACATATCAGGTTACACACTTCTTACATCCTGATTTCAGTTCAGTTTAAGCCAATATCAGGGGTCTGGGTAACTCGGAGGCTAGAGCGCTCGCCTTGTGATAAGGCAAGTAAGCATCATCGAGCCGGGTCAGAAGGTGACCGGAGCCCTGAGTTCGATTCCCGAACCAGGCCCCCGCTCAATGTCCACTACGTTGGGCCGAAAAAAACAAAAATTTTAATTTGAAAAAGTCCAACCTCGTAATACTTGTGTATGCATTAGAAACTATCATACGTAAAATTTTGGCCCGATCGAATGTCACCTAGGTGGTGTACTATCATTAGTATGTACATAGTATTATGGTATATACATAATAAATATGTGTACCATTGAGTTATTCCAAGGATATTTTTAGGGACTGCATAACACTAATTTCTCTATTATCTTTGGAATAACTCAATGGTACACATATGTATGTACCGACTTATCTCAGCCTATAATTAACTTTTTTATTTTTTGTTTTTCTTCCTGCAATCAAATAATATGTCAGCAAGAGCAAGTAGATGCTAATAAGTTACTAAAAATAACTAAAATAGTTTAAAAAATTGAAGTATAAAAAAATTCTTAAAAATAGTGTTTCTTAAAGCTTTGAAGCGATAGTGAACCACCTAGGTGTCATTCGATCGGGCCAAAATTTCACGTATGATAGTTTCTAATGCATACACAAGTATTACGAGGTTGGACTTTTTTAAATTAAAAAAAAAAATCGGCCCACCCAGCATTGTTTAAACAAATTGGAATCCCCTCAAAAGAGTAGCGCCACCAGGTTTCGGCCTGGAAACCATGATGATGATACTCTTGGTTGTAATACAACTAGGTGGGGAGTCATGGTTAACGACCATATCTTCACACGAGTGTTTGAAGATTTCGGTCTCTAAGGGGTTTGTTCTATGGGCCATAATCAGGGTTTGTTCTATGGGCCATAATCAGGGTTTGTTCTATGGGCCCACCTAAGTTGCCTGCGTCTTCGGGTGTAAAAGCCCCCCCGGAAAAAAAAGCTAATGTCAACATTTTGTGCCCTTGTATCAGTCGATGAGCTCAGATACTGTGCATTTAGAAGTTCAGACAGTAGATAAGGCCCCATATAAAAACAAACTTCTATGAACTCCAATATTTGACTATTATTCCACATCACCATTGAACTTAAATCGAAGGAACACGGTAAACAAAAATAACCTTAACGTGTTGTATAAAGATAATTCAGGTAATTTTGCTCTTAGAGACGGGCAAAGTCAAGAGACGGCAATCGTTTAGCAAATGGTTCGTAAGCGACTGGTCACATGACCGAGTTTTTTTTTAAGCATTCATTCCACCTGGTTGGTCTAAACATATGAAACAAGAACATAAACAATGTACACGAAACCTGAAACATAAATAAACTTTTACCGAAGACCGAGTAAGTGTGAAATACAAAAAGATAGGTAGGTCGCTCTGGCCTGATAATAATTCCGATACCGCTCACGTATAATAAGTTACCATATTAATAAGTTCCTTAGTAATAAGTTACGTATTAATTAGTAAAAATACGTATTAATTAGTAAAATTACGTATTAATAAGTTCCGATCAAGTTTAGGATTCGGTTCTAACCAAGCCCTACTGCCTGGTCGGACCCAGGTCAATCGAAGGATGATTTTTCTCTCTTCAACTTAAATATAAATAAATATAAATATTTATATATATATCGTTATAAAAATGGCCAGAAAAGTCACACAAAAACTTTTGATCACGGACGTATTCGATTAATATTTCGTCATTCCTTAAAATAAAAAATATTCTTGACAAATAGTCTTATAGTGTACCACATAGCTTCATCGCTTAGTATATAATTCATAACTTACTTAATATATAGTGTTATGCATTTACAAACCATTATTGTAAAAGCCATGGCCATGGTTTTAATTTATTTAATTTCTCCCTCCTTTTATTTTAAGTCTGTCAAAATTGTTTTGAATTTACTATGAATTAAAATATCAATTTAAATTACTTTAAAGAGAGCAGACGATTGAAAATAATAAGAGACCATCTGTGGGCTACCTTTAACATGCCAATCAAATTTCTTAAAAATCAGATGAGTATGTTTGTTTCTATAAAGTATTTTTTCCGTGGTAGGCTGTGAAATAGTAACTTTAGAGCCTAGAAAACAAAGCTAAAATCAATTTTTTCATTACGTGGACTTAAAAAATCTTTTCATTACTCCTGGCAGTAAAGAAAAAAATTTCTAAACGTCCTAATAAACGTCCTAGGGCGCAAAAATTTTTTTTTACTCCAAGCAGTTATCAAAACTTCCGCATTAGCGCTACTTTCTTAGTGAAAAGTCGATTGAATTCCGCTAAATGGCAGTGCGTTTTATTTAACTTTTCTTATAATGTAACCTCCTTTTAAGGTTTCTTTTTTTTAAATCTTAAGTTTGAACTAATATTTGTTATTATTATATTGATTATTGATTAATATTTAATGTTTTTTCATTGTCTGCTACCTCGGAAAAAATAGCATATGCTACACGACTGTGAAGTGTTTTTTCTTTACCTTGGCAATATTTCCTGTCTCGCTTCGCTCGACAGTAAATGTAATTGCCGCGGTAAAGAAAAAACTCCCTTCACAGCCTAGTAACATAATATACTATTTCCCTTTGGTGGCGCATTCTAGTAAGTATTTTGAAAGTCTCTGGTACTAGGTCTTTAGTTATTGGTTTAGACTTTAGAATGCTCTGGCATATGCATTCTTAGCTTCCTTTTTTTACTCTTTCCGTAAATTTTTCTGTAACAAATATAATAGTTTTTATATCATATACAGAGTAAATGAAGTTTACGTTTTTTTTTATTATTTCGTACCGACCTTTATTGCTTAACTGGTTTTATTGGTAATACTAATCTTTTAATTTCCTTTGTTTCTTCTTATCAAATTTGATGACATAGCTTATTTTTCTAATCAAAATGTCTGTTTAGACAATGTTGGTTTGGAATTGTTCGAATTGGTCTAAATTTTAAGAGAAAAGGACTATTTATAGAGGTTCAATCAGACTTATAGGCTGTAAAAGAGGAAATGAAAACACTAAAGCACAGTCTAATATCCTTCAAAGCTTTCTTCAATCATCTGATCCACTTCAAGCTTTCTTTTTTTGTTTCAAAGTAAAGGTTTTTTTTCTTTGATACTCGTAGAAGCAAAATCGCTGGGTTTTCACATAATAATCAAACATCTGGTGTCGTCTATACGTACAATAAATAATTTTAATGGTATTATATTATAATTATAATTATCTAGGTTCAAAGCTTTCCTATAATTTTTTGCTATAAATGCTGATAGAGCCCATAGCCATAGGGTTATAGGATTTGGATAGATCTTCCTCTACCTAGTTAAAGGTTTATCTCTCTTTCTGTTGGCTTCTCTTGGGCACTAGGCTAGAGTCCTTTTTGATCATCTATTTTTCTCTATTCTAGCTAAGTTTCCCGCCCAATTTCACTTAAACTTTTAACTGATGAACTGATATTTCACGTCTCTTACCCTCTTTTTCATAAAACTAAAAATCGTTTTAAATTTCGTATAATTGAGTAAAACTGAAGAATATGAGGCGTTTTATAGAAAAAGATGGCGGGCCTCACTTTAAATTATTTTTATGACAAAGGAATATCATCTCTCGATGTGAACAAATCATTCATATATAATTTCTCAGATGTTTATATTAAATTTACTTGTTTTACAAAGGAATATAATCTCTCAAGAGTTTAAATTAAGCGACGTTGTACTGTCAAGCGATTCTCGACCGTATTATCTCCTTCAGTTCAGCCAATAATTGTTTCATATCAGACAAAATACTCATTCTTATGAGAAGCTACTTCAGTTTAAATGTTTTCCCGTTTTATCTTCTTATCGTGTTATCTTTTTCGGACAATGCATCAAAAAAACGAAAGCTTAAAAGAAAAATATGTCTAACTCTTAAATATTTAAGTTCAAGGGAAAATTGTGTAGTAAATTTTATATTGTAATGATAGTTTAATTTTGAATTTATTTTTTGGAATACGCGACAGAACATGTTTTGTGCATTGCATGAAACTTATACTAAGCTAGTTAGCCAGCTGTTAAATTACTATTGTTAAATAATTGTGCTAGCTAAGTAAATTTTTAAAATATTTTAAATATAAAATATATGAAGTCGTCAAAGCCAATAACAAACAAGTTATTCGTATATTAAGAAATTGTTACTACTTATAAAAATTTTACATTTTTTTAGTTTTCTTAATAAGTTAGTAAATGAGAAGCAATTCTAATTTTATTGATCGTTACTTATCTCGTATAAGTAGTCAAACTTTTGTTCAAACTTTTTTTGTTGTTTCAACTTTTGTCAAAGTTTTGTTATGAATAATATGAAGAATTTAAGAAAATAATATTTTAAGAATAATAAGTATATTTGTATTTTGCATATTCATTATTAAAATTTTAATAATTATTGTGTCATAATCATTAAATTGGGGAAATAAATATTTTAAACAAATGATTTATTTTAATGCTATTAGTATAATAATGCGGCAAGTCTAGCTTCTTCGGCAGCATCAAGGGCCATCTGGTTGGTTTTTCTGGTAACTGCTCTTAAAACCATCAGGTAAGAAAACGATTGCTCGAGTACCTGTAAAATAGAGATTATTATTGAGTTATCGGATTATAAACGAAATAAATCTTTTTACAAATATATCAATGCCTCTCTGATATAATGTTTTACGATTTTTAGTTGATAGCTTATTTGATCATACCACACTGCAGATGCCAACATAGTTTTGTAAAATAATTAGCATTATCATTTTGTATTCAATAATTATTAATGATAAAATATCATGTGCGTAATATAATTAATGATTTATTTCATAAATTTAGTTTGTCGTCATTTGGCTACCTTTTGCCCCTCCTTCCTCTCATGCCTAATACATCAATGAATTTACTTAAAATTAATTTTACAATTTTATCGTATTTAAAAATTAGTTTTTCTCTCCTGTTTTTCCTTAACTTCCCGTGTCTTTTTGTCCTCTCATGAATTCAATGTGTATAACAGGCCAATAAGCAAGTTTATATATTTTTTACAATAATTATTTCTATAACAAACACAGATATTTGGATCTCGTTTTCTTAGTGATTATACATTTATTTTTATTAGTAATACAATATCTTCTAAATCAGATTTATTTTCATCTATTCCTCAGAAACTAAATATTTTTGCGGGAAACTTTCGTCAATGGTTAAATTCTTATTTTAATGGATGCAAAATAGACGTTTCTAATTAAAATGAGCGTATTAAGTTTTTAACGATATTTCAGACTTTAGGGTAGCGTCTCTAAATTTATACCTATAATTCCTTTCTCGATATCACCTCGGGCTTTGATTTTTTTCAATATATATGTCAAATTTTATTGGTTAAGAATCTCATGCTTGTTGAAAAATATAAATCCCTGAAGAGTCCGCAGCTAGATTTAAAGTTATTTAAGGGTACCTCTACAGTCAATATACATGTTAAATCTAATTTATGTTTTTGTGTGTTAATTAGACCCTAGAGGGTCCCATTAATTTTATACCTTCTATGCAAATTTCTTAATCACGCAAATCTAATCCACAACGGTATCTTTTATTGTTACTACGCATAAAGATAATTGGAAATAAGAATTTAGTCTAGTTATTACTTACCAGTAGAAAAGTGTGAAGACTCATTTGAAAGAGATGACCGCCCTCTAATTTGAAATGAGTCTTAGTGAATGTTTCCATGACTACAATGGATTTCATTACTCTTCTATTACACTTGTACCATTTACTAATATAGACTGCCTTATGAAGATCGTCACTCTACAAGAAAATAAACATGTAATACCAAGTATACAATTGTTACAGCGATTTCAAACGCTTTGATGGATAATACAATCCAACAAACTTAGCCTGAGCATTGTTAAATAGAACATGTACCTCTACCAAATTTCAACTAAATCGACCAACTTTTACTTAAGTTATCGTTACAACACAACTCTTACATCCATTACAGTGATGTCGAACGCTTTGACGTATAACGCTGTCCAACAAACGTAGCCTGAGCATTGCTAAAAGGAACATGTACCGTACCTCTACCAAGTTTTTACTAAATCGATCAACGTTTACTTAAGTTATCATTGGACGCACGAAAACGTTACTGACAGACGATAGAAATACGTTACTGACAGATATAGAAATACAGACAAGGCCCATAATTTGTTCAGTGTAAGAAGCTCGCTCTTAATGAACAGTAAAACTGGGTCTGAACGGGTAAAACAGAGAAATTTGTTTTTTTCCAGTATAATATCACAAAATGGCTTACAAGCAATGTTGAATATTGTCACAAATTTCTGTCTTACATAAAAATAATAATTTGGTTTTCAAAAATCTTAAACTTACGTGGAAAGATATCTCCTCGCCAAACCAGCAATACATGTAAAACTGCAAATATGTGGCCATTATTATCGTAACAAATTTTGGCAATTCATCATACAAATTATCCACCTACAAGAAATAAGAACAGTTTTAACTAATTCATTTTATTTTTTAAAAAAACTTTATTAAAATTATGCTAATTTAATGTAGCTAGTTGTAGAACGTTGAGGACGAACCTCTTATGGAACCTAGTAATTAGGCCACTTATGGAACCTAGTAATTAGGCCACACATTTCAGCTTGGTTTACTAACGCAGTATAATATAGTTCAGTCACTTCACAAATCAATGTACCAACACCAACACCCTTGAACTAACCCTTGACCAAGACCATGATTCTATAGATGGCCGATTAGATATAATCAATCTATTTACGCTCGCAGCCCAAATTACCCCAAATTATTACGATAATTTAATAAAGACTATTAACCTTAAATTTGAAAAAAAACTTTTTACTTGTTATTTGGTTGCTTTTTCTCTGTATTTTACCTAAATACGTTAAAGTTCTGACAACATATGCACAGGATATTAAGAATGTACAAAAAATGATGTATAAGTGCGTATTGCGTATTAACTTTTTTTGTAATTTAGCCTAATGAATATAAACATGTATTCAATGCACCTGCTTTTAATATTATACCACTTACCTGGAAAATTGCAAAGAATGTCATAACGCTTACTAAAGTCGACTGAATAACTTGAACGAAAAATATAATATCCAGAACTTCGTCAAAGTGACGAACTAATCTGTAACAAAAAAAACGTTAATATTTAACACGTACGTAAAGTAGCATTGCTGCTTATGTTTATGTTACGAACTTTATTTGTCGGTTTTTAATTAAAAATAGTCTGCCAATTTATGTGGCCCATAGCTACCTCGATTCCTATTAGACAAATAGGATTTGAATATTTTTTAATTCCCGTTAGACACACTGGCATAATATGGGACCAAACATACTGATTCCTTCCCGGGTATTTTTGAATTTGGAGGTATAAATAATAAATTTTGTTTTTCTTGTTATTGTAGGTAAACTCTCAAGCAATAAAGATTTCTTGGGGGAAATTAATTACCTCTCATTATCAGTAGGCATAATGTAACAAGGTTCAGAATAAATAAAAACCTTCATGCTAGGTTATCTGAACTACAATGGATATAAAATCACTGAGGAGGAACTATCTGGAGTTTACTCAACAGAAAATACTGTATGCGGTAAGGGAAGTCATTAAATTGAGTCAGCAGTTCAAGGATATATTAGTAGTATTCGATCATAAACATTATAGGATCAATTTATTTAAAAATCCATTTTAATGTGATATTGATGCTGTACTCTCAAGCTGCACACTATTATTACTTTGATACTTTGATGATATGAGTCAATCATTTATGATTATATACAAATAGATTTATCTTGATTACTTGATAACGTCGACATGTTCCCTGATGCACTCCTTAAGTAAAGTTTCATCTCGACTCATAGTGGCATCTTTAACAATCATCAGGCCCATTGCAGATCTTTCTACAACCTTTTCCGATCCAAAATCGCCTTTAGCCAGTGGCTGATATTCACCCAGTGTCTGCAGAGTATCGTTCACAGAGTCGAACCTCCTAAACATAAATTATTAAAAGGCTTTAAAACATAATGTATATATTAAGTTCAAGTTAGGTTCTTCAGCTGACATTTGGTGAAACTTATTTTAAAAATTTAATCTATATGTTACAGTCTGTCCCAAACGATAGTTAGTGCTTTGTCAGCGCGGGAATCACTAGCAAATGGGTTGAGAAGCCAATGAGAGATTTTCCCGGTCAAAAGGTCAGGCCGACTAGGCAAAGAAAAATGCTTCTTCCATCAAAGAGGTTGGCAAATCTGTGTGTCACTCAATTTCCCGCGATGTCAACTCACTAACTCTCGTTTGGGACAGACTGTAGTGAAATTATGATATAATACTATTATTAGGTCTTCACCTGCAAATTTGAGCGGCTATCATAAGGAGTAGTGTATCAGTCGATTCGTGTGTACCACAAGCGAATAACATAGTGCTGGTGACGAACATGAACACACCCATTCTTTGTTGGACTGTCTTAGTGACGAACGGTAGCCAATAAGGTATGGGAAGTTTGAGCTTCTTGACAACGAACGGATAGGCACACCAGCCGGAAGCAAGAACGATAATGCAGGACGTGTATATGCTGCCGAAATAAAAAAAAATGTCAGTATTAATTTCCGAGGATTTTAAGGTTTGCATGACAATTAGAATATAAAGATCGCAATCACGATATTTATATTGTTTACTATTTGTTTTAAATATCGCCACCTTAAATCAAAAACACTATGTCTAAACGAACAACTTAACAGAAGAGCCAATATTTTCGCTACCCCCCCCCCCCTTCCCAAAGACAAATTTAATGTTACACGCCGTTTTCCCGGGAAAACTCTATCTTATTTTATTATTTACTTGTTCTTAATTAGGAATAAACAAACTTTTTTTTATCCCTAATTCATTAAATACGATTTTTTTTAAATATTAAAAACATGGGATTAATTTTAAATTGTTAGTATAACATGAGAGTAACATTCGAAAGGATTACGAACAATATCTGAAGCTCTCATGTTTATACCGTGTGGTACAACCTTAAATAATTAAAAATAATAGCTAAAAGTAGTACGATAGAATGAGACATTGCTACGAAATAAGAAAGAAGATTCGATATAACTGCCCACTGAAAAAATAACTTAGCAGACAATTTAGTTGCTACACTACTCGTCTCCTACTCATTTGTTTTTATTACTCTTACCTACTGTATTTATTATTTATACAGTCATTCGGTTAAATTTCAAGAATATTTCGCTATTCTTTAAGCATTAAGAATGTGAAAAAAATAAAATAAAATAAAATAAAAAAAGAGAAAGAAAGTAAACTTTCAAAACAGGAAGTAAATATGACTTGTATGGCAGTACATAACATTTATTATAGCTGCCTTTCTGAGGATAATTGGAAAGTTTTAAACACGCCTTGTATTCCGTTAAAGGAAAGTAGCCCCGGATATTTCAATTGGTTTTAATTAGAATTGGAACATTTGCATAACGTTTTGCTCGTCGGTAATATCCAGGTAAAGTTTTACTCCGGTATTACAAGTCTGGGGAAAATTGGATGAAACTGACTGCTCGTCTAGTTTGTCACCTGACTAGCTCTTAATGAAACTTGGCCATTTGTCTAATATAATGTATTTTAGCGAGTTCTGTGTGGATATAGTTAGAAGTAACACCGTTTACCTAATCAAGTAGCGCAATTACTTTGTTCTGTGTATATCTACCAAGTAATTTATATATCTCCAGGTATTTTTTTTTTTTTTTTTTCGTTGGTTTCTTTTAATTGCCTCTGAATATTGCATTCCTATTCAACGCCTTCAGAATAAACGGTTTAGAATAAAGTTTATTTGTTTTGTTCATTTATATATTTTTTAACCAGTTTTTTACTTTCTCATATAAAGATGGCGCGAAAATTTGATTTTGAGAATTTGATAGATTTACGTTTTGAGGTTTCCTCAGTCCAAAAAAGTAGCTTTTAAAAAATATCTGTCCGTCGTCTGTCTGTCGTTTGTCGTCTGTGCAGACGCCTGGAGCCTAAACTAATGGACCGTTTTTGACGAAATAAGCCATACTTGTTTAGAAAAATCACACCCCGAGATGAAATCGAGAAATGAATTTTAGCTCCAAATNAGTGTAATAAATATGTCCACAGCTCTGTAACCACTTAGCTGTTGCAATGCTCATACATTTATGTGTAGAATGTTTCCCAATTATTGATCTTACACTATGATAATAGATGACATAGCATGCTATTACATATTGAATTCCATATTTGATAACATATATTATTACAACATAATATCACTCAATCAATGTCAAACCAAAACAATACAATGACACATTATCCATAACATAAGCACAAGTAAAACAAATCATTATATTAGTTATATATGATATTTCTTTCTAAATATAGTTAGCATTATGTAATTACATTACTATTCCAAGATTCTGTAATAGTAGTTCAGTAAAAAGTTGTCTTAGCGTCAAATAAGATTTTTACATAGATGTTAATGTCTTCAAGGAAAATCCACTTCAAATTGGAAGAAAGTTGAACGTCGCGTATATGATCATGTATAACAAAACATATTACAGACTGGTAGACGAAATGCTCTCGTTCAATTAAAACATCTACAACGGCTTTTTGACAATGTTCTAATTATATCTTATATTTTATTCTCTTTCTCATAATTGTAATATATATAAAGAAAATGTATTATTGTGATAGTTAAAAAATTAATTTTATGGTTTTTGACGAATTTACACGTTTTCAGTCCAAACATTGATTTTTAAAAATGTCGGTCTGTTCAAACGCTTTGAGTTTAATAGTCTAAACAACTAAGCCGATTGCTATGAAATTTTAATTACATGTTCACAATCACAATAATTATACTCCAAAGTGAAATGGACAACATTTTACCTCTAAATTTAGGGTGCTGCCCCACAATAATACAAAAAAATCGTAAAAAAAATATAATTTTTTTTTGGATAATTCTAATTAAAAATTTCAATTTTGTCGATCATTCAAAATAGAAATAAATTTAGCCATTACGTAGTTTGTCTGGGTAAACTTTTTTTTTTCTTTTTTTTTTTTTTAAATTTCTCTTTCGCAGATAATAACGAAAAATGTATTGTATAAAAGTAAGATTTTTTGCACTCATTTTGTTTGTAACCCCCCTCCTATTTCATTGCAAATTTGACATGACGTAGGTGGTGTTGGGGTCCGAATTGTTCTGATAGACACATTTAAAACTAATTTATAGTTAAAATAATATTTCTCGATTTAACTCTCAAACAACAACAACTGACTTTTTACATTATTATTTATGTCACTTCAAATCTCAACAGGTGAAAATTAGACAAAGGAATATAAACTCCCTGAAAAAGAAATAATAATATCCAATTGTCTCATTAAATATTAAGACAAAGGGATAATTAGTCCAGTACCTTGGGGACAAAGGAATATCGCACTCTGCACATAAAAGTAACAATGTCCCTTCGTCTTAATAGTTAAACATTAAATAGACTAAGGGATATTATTACTTAAATATACAAAGTGGGATATTACTTTGGATAAAATATCCCTTTGTCGTAATATTTATGAGGGGTACTGAAGTTTTGCCTCTTGTCTCCTATATTACTATGGCACCCCCTTTTAGAAGGTCCTAAAGTAAAAGAGTACCGGAGTATATTTAAATTACTTGTTCCAAAAAATGTACAATTATCACTTATTCTACAACTACAATCTGCAATTATAAAATGTCATAAATTACCTGGATATAGTATTTGTTTTCCTAAGCACCCAAGTTGATCTAGCAGCTCCAGGTGTATTCAAAGCATCGAATAAATAAAGCAACTCGTACGATCTGGTCTGTAGAATGATTAACTTAAACACAGCCGAGCCACACATGAGAAAACATACTAGAGAAATACTTCGATCTGACATAGGAACACCTCTCGTGAATATACTGATGAACAAACACAAAGCGTTCATACTCATAGTGAAGATCACTCCGAAATAGTACAACTGGATCAGTATCCCACGTTTGGTAAAGTGATCTGGGATCGTCACTCCCATAAATCGTAAAATTTTTCGGTATTTCAGAAAAATACTATCTTCCATTCTAGGCATTTCTCTCTAAAATTGATTAAATAATTTTATTCTTACTTACCTTTATTTTGTTTTTAATATATGTTTTAATTTCTTTTGTTAAATATATTTACTATGTGTTTTTCAATGTTGCATTAAGTTTTAACTTAAGTGCGGGAAATGTTAAAAATTGTAAGTTGCTGTGGTCCTACAAAGTTTAATTTTTATTTTTATTTATCTACTAATGTAATTTTTATTTTGTTTATTTTATAAAAATTTTATATTGTTTAGTCATTTTATTTAATTCTTTTTAATACAAATTATATAAAATTGAAATGTTCACTGTTCTTTGGATATTGTTTCATTCTCATGCATTTTTTAATTTTTATTTTATTTTATCCCTTTTTACTTTTATTAACTGTAAGTGTGTTTGTAAACTTGAATTGTCCTCTTTTTTTATATTAAAGTATAGAAAAATAAATTTAATTATTGAATAAGCCAACGTGTTAAATATTTTATTAAATATAAGCAAATCTTTGCATATTATACCTATTGACATTGATTTTTCTAATTAATTATTACATTTTTACTTTATTTGTTACATACTAACTAAAATCGGATGTAGACCTATAGATAAATTATACTGTTACATGGTTTGTTTTTTTTGTGGTAAAATCTATAATATGTTTATATTGTATTAAGTTTTTAATATTGATTTTTGTCAATTATTATGATAATTGTTTTTATTATAAGTAAGACATAAAACACACAGACTATCATGCTCATTTTTCCTGATTAATTTTAACTTCTAATGTTGATTTCTGACAAATTTTCACTTTACCTTTTCCTCCTCCATATTAATTTTATACTTTTTACTTTTTTATATATTTAATATTTGCTTCTTTGTTTCTATAAATCCCTTGTATTTTCTTATAAAACAGTTCCTAATCTCACGGATCTTAAACGACTTCTGTGGAAAGCTGTTTTTCTGGCTTGAAGTATTTTTTTCTTCTTCTTCCTCTGGTGACTAATGGTTTTCCTTGAGAATGTAAATGAGTTTTTTAAGCCATTTTCTTCACAATTCCCCGAAAAATGAGGTTCTATTCTGTTGTAATGATGTTCGATTTTTATAAAGGGCTTTAAAAGACGAAAAGAAAAGTCATTAACGTTGACTGCATACAATAGATTTTTTAGACGGCCTTGATTCTTACTTTGCTACTTAAATTTTCATGTTTATTCTGCATTGTTTCAGTGGTAATGTAATTTTTTTGCAACGCTAAAGAAGAATTTATCCGCACAAAAAGTTATCCACTTTAGAATTGCTTTTATTAAAGAAGTCAATATTTGGAATGGTATTTGGATAATGCTTGGAACGATTCTTAAAACATATCCTCTCCTTTGTATAATTTGAGTAGTATTTCGACGACTCAATTTGAAATTATTTGTTATTGCAACCACATTTTTCAAATAAAAATTAATGTTTGTTTTGATTTGTTGATATTCAAAATAGATATAATTACTTATCTAAATTAATTTTGTTAGTTTTTGTCAATCTACAATTTTGAATAGAACTATACTTGTCATCCAACCAATAACAAGAGTTTTCATTACTTTTGGCCTTGCAATGGAAGCCAGCTCGATACCAATGGTTTTTTTAAAAACTTTTCTTATAATGACTAATTATAGGTGTGTTAAAATTCAGCTTTATAGGTTTTATTCGGCATAGTATTCCTTAGTTTACTGGATATATAGGAAATGATTGCCAATCTTTAGGTTGTTACAAAAAGATAAACAATACAAATACAATGGATAGCGTCCAAATAATAATTAATTTATCACATTCTCAATGGACAGTAATAGAGATAAATTCAAAGTTTTTATTATTATTTTTCGCAGAGTATAAAAGTGTAAAAATCTCAAATACATTTTTTTTCATTATTCTGCTCTTAGTTGGGCTTGTGCCCAAATTACTCTTCTCTTTCTTTTTAGGCATTAAATCATTGGAGGGGGGGGGGATATATAATAATATAAAACGATTGAAGACCAGATAAATCCGTGTTACCTTGAAAGTAATTATTATTATTCACTTGTTTAAATACTTGGAAAAATCCTTGTTAAAAATAAATTGCTCTATAGATGCCGGTAGACTTACTTGGTTAAGAATAAAGAATACCTGATGATGAGTAGTGATCATCAGTGCCGGCGAGATGTCTAAATGCATTAGAGAAGGAATCTGACAGGTGAGTTAGATTCCAACAAATAAGGGGGCCGGCGTAGTCGAGTAGTTAGCGCCCTCGCTTCTGAAACCAAGGTCCAAAACCTCGACGTGAGTTCGAATCCTGGAGGGGTCAGACATATTTCCCACTGATAATCTTATTGAGTAGATGAGTAAAGTGGTCGAATAACCCCCCCCCCCAAAAAAAAAAAGATTATCTTATTTGTTTCAACAAAAAAGCAGTGTCTCCCCACGTACTGTTTATTTATTGAAGCTGCTTTCGGCCTTTAAAAAGCTATTATCAGTGCCTATTATGGATGAACTAGAAGTACAGAACTATAGTTAATTAATCAAAAATTATCTCACCCCTTCTTATTATTATGTAAATGAAATTCTAGATCGTCATAATCAGCTCTGATGATGATGATGTCTTTATAAAGGCCTAAAGTAGCTTGGATTATGTGGAGGGACAGTATCTTGCGATCTACTGTAACCAAAATAATTCATACAGGTTTGTACCGGTTTAGTGAACTGGTATTAACTAAAAAAATACGTGTGCTGTTGCGGGACACCGGTAAAAATGTAAATGATTAAATCGTACTGCTAAGTTATATGATACTAACTGCTTATACATGGCTGAGTTAGAAAAGAGGATAAATTATTAAAAGAAAAACATTTTTTTATTATCGAAGCGAGCGTCTTGCAATAAATAATGTATTGTATATTGAGAGAAAAGTTAATCATGAAGAGTTTATACTTAAAGTAGATGGTTGTAGTGACGGAACATGACTCTGGCTCCGCCAGCATATTGTTCNATGCCTGTTTCAATTGTACTTTAGACCGATGTAGGTATGTGAAATTTTATGAAAAATCCTTACGTTAGGACGTAAGATATTGGTAAAAACGTTATTTTCTCTATTTTATAGGTTTAGACCGCTTTAATAAATTAAGTGATCTCTAACACTTCTTAACGGTGTCGGTGTTGGTTTTAATAAAAAGTTGTTTGCCTTATTGATTAGATGAAGTAAGAATTTTTTCCCGTCCTAAAATTTTAATTTTACATTTGAATTTCACGTCAAAACTGGCTTCAAATTATTTGAAGCACATTTTCTAGAGGTAAACCATTAACCATGGTAGTTTATCTTTAGTGTTAAATATACATATTCAAGTATTGTGTTAATTGTATTTGTAAATATAATTTTCCTGAAAGTATCTTCTGACATTGGTGCTTTTTTTGTTTATCTAAATCTTGAAAAGAAAGTCCTCCCTAAAAGTCGGTTAGCATCTTTTTTTAATCAAATTTCTTTTTTGGGGGATTTTTTTTTTTTTTTTTTTTTTTTTTTTTTTTTTTTTTTTTAGG
>KZ653310.1:57217-74128 GCA_001010745.2 Gerris buenoi
AAAAAAAAAATAATAACACAACTACAAACTTGTACTTAAAAAGGTAAAAAAATTAATGGTTTTTAAGGACTTGATATGTTCAATTTCAAACATCAATGAATCTACATCAAAACTTTCTGATTTAGTTCCGCATTGTTTCCTTTGTTAGCTGGACTAAACTAAAATTGAATATTTTTACTTTAAAACGAAGATTTTTGTCACGTTCTCTATGAATAAGTAGGATTTCCTTCTAATATCTGAGATTACCGAAGTTAATGGAAGCATCGTCGTGGGTAGGGTCCTATGTCGTCTATGCCTAAATCCGGCCCTGGATCCATGAGGCATGGAAAAAAAGAGAAACAGAAGGGGAGTTTGCAACTCTGTACAAGGAGCTGGTGGATGATGGAGCTAAGTGTTACGAGTACTTCAGATTTTGCATGCAAAGATCAAACAACACGGGATAGTTGCTCACTAACACTATTAGTTTATCGTCATTCATGTCTTTAAACAATCAATACCGAAAACTACTACAATTTTAACCGCAGTGAAAACAGTTTTTTTTTTTCACTCCAGAAAAATATCGTCCTCATAAAATAACAGAAATTTGTCTGTATAGTGTCGGCGACAGTACTTTTTTCACTATCACGTGCCGGGTGAGTGTAAACAACACCATTCAAATGCCTTAAAGAATATTTTAAATTTGTCTGTGGGATCACGGGCACTGTGCCGTCACTGATGTGTGTAAATGGACCTTTATTAANTTTTTTTTTAAATAGGTCAAGTTGGATTTATATGGACGATAGCTGTGATATTAATTTGGTCTAGAAGTCAGAATACTCATATTCTGTGATGGTTTTCTTCTCTTCTTCTGCGTCTATGGGGCAAGAAAGGTAATACCTGATTCATAATATACCTAAGCATTTAGTGGTAATAGCTGTACCCTTTTGCGTCAAAACTTTAGTTGGTCATAACTGGCTTTAATTTTACCAGTACCAGTACCGATAATGTATTATCGGTGGATAATATTTAGCACTTGTTAAATATTTTGTAATACCTGTCATTTATCAATCTATATTCTATGTATGTAAATAACACTCACTCATTCATCCATCACCGTATTAGGATCTATAACTTTTTGTCGTATCTCCATCGGTTACACCTTCAATAGAGATAGATAGCTAAATTTGATTTAAAAAAAAAAAAAATACTTTGAGCTCTTATTGCGTCAGCAAGCAGCAATTGTTGACCAATTTAATATTTGATTGGGGCGCTTAAAGGGATATTATGCTTACAGGAACTAATTTTATCACCTTCAAATGCGCCCCGCGTTCATCCCGTTCCCACATCCGCTCCCGCCGTTCTACACTGGTGTGGGAGGGCCTTTAAACGAGTCTTTATTATTCTCTTGTGTCTTTGTTGAAAACGTATCAGTATAATGAACAAACAAATTTAAAAACAAAACAAACATTTTTTTCATATTCACTTTTTAGCACATAAATGATTTTTATTAGCTTATTTGAAATATATTTATATTTTATATTGTTCAAAATAAGTATAAAAAAAAAGGTAAACAAATATTGAAAAATAAACCTTGTTTTATTTACATTAATGCGGGGGGTTAAAGATAAATAAATAAGTTTGTTTTTCCCAAAAACACACTAGGGGTAGGTATTGTTTACATCCAGATTGGATTTAAGCAATGCTCTCCTACCCCTTCCACGTTTTTTATCTTCAGTATAGTGTCGAGATCCGAACAGTGCATATGTCCTCTAATCTTTTCTTCAACTACCAATATTTATTAAGGTACAATTTTATTTTTNGGGGGGGGTTCACCCCCTACGTAAAAGCAACCCCCGGCATAGGGTCAACTTTGAATTAGAGGGTCAATAGAACCTTCATACAAATTTTCATGAAAATTGGTGCTGTACTTTAAAATTATGAGGTTTCGCCTTATTTTTCTCTTCATTGACTGGACTATTGGGTTTTACTCTCTTAAAGCACGAGCTTTGTACCTTCTCTACTAAAATCGATAAATACTTGAGGCAGGAGACCTGAAAAATCGGGGCCTGGAGCATGTGGCAGGTGGCCTGAGTCTTGGGTCTTGGTAAAAGGTATCTATGCGTCTCAAACAGACGTAGTCATAAATAATATTAATATAACCCAATGACGTTGGACAAAGGATGTTCTATGTTTTATAGCTTCCGAGTTTTTCTGTGGTTCTATTTGAGCTATCTTCTCACTTATATCTGCTATCATATAATTGTTATCAGAAGCTGATATTTGCTTGTAGTGTCCAAGGCAAGAGAACCTCCTCTATTTATTAATAGACAGTGGTTTTTGGAATATATATATTTGATGGATGAACTATGTGGTTGTCCACAATATCAAATATTGTGTATAAAAAGTAAGTGGTATCCANAATCAATTAGGAAAAGATAATTTAATTTATTATAGAAACTTATACAAATAACAGCAAACACTGTATAAATAACTATGCAAAATATAAAATTATGTAGACGAGTTATTATATCTGTTTTAATGAGTTGTACTCTGACAGAAGCATTAAATATTAAATTGAAATTAATTTCATTTTTACGATTTCCCAATGAAGCAGTTAAATATGTTATATTAAGTTAAAACAATGTAATTATTATACCTTTGAAACAGCGTAGGCAAACGTACAGGACATCAATATGGACTGGACTACTTGAACTAAAAATATTATTTTCGTCATGCCTGTTACTATGTTTGTTAATCTGAAATCAATTAAAAATATTATTTTCTTGGTGGCAACATCGAATATATTTAAAATACTATAGATTGAATATTTTTGTGTGAGTGTGCAGTTTTCTGTAGGACGATTTACATAAGTATCTTGATTTTCTGATGGAATTAGCGTCAGGGAGAATGGATAAAATGGAGAGAGAGAGAGAGAAAGGATAAAAGGTCAAACTTTTTACTTCCAGTTATAGGAAATAGGAACATCTTCTGAGAGTGAGTATTGTTAAATCTAAAGCTTGAATGAGATGTAAGAAAGTATACCTGGTAAATTAATCAAAAGTTCCGTAGACACAACTAACTCTGTTATGGGAATATAAAAATTGTCTCTCCACATAAAATAAACTTTTTTACTAGCCAAAGCAGCTTTCAGCCTTCATAGGGCCATCATCAGTGTCGAAATATGTAGAAGAAATAGAGTTAAATTATAATAGAAAAAAGAAAATAGAGAGGTAAGCGATGAACCTACTTCATGTCAGAGATCGACTTATGGATCAAAGTCTTATGTCGATCTTCGATATCTTACGTTCTAAAGTAACGATTTTAATAAAACTTCGTACACATCGTCATATGTAAAATTGAAACAGACTGTAAAATTTCTACGTGATACATGAAGTAGTTTTTGTGTAGCGAAGTGATACATTTTATATAATAATTGAAGTAGAATGGCTGGGACGTGTAGAAGTGTTAAGGGTAAGTAGATTAACCCTTCTCCCTCATTACACGGCTCTCTATTACCAGCATATTCGTTAAATATCAACTTATCATGATTAACCATACTTATATTTATTCCAGTAAGCTCGCTTCAATAATAGAGTCACGCGATGCCTCGTAATAATTATTGTATAATTACGCTTGTATCCAAAAATAGTCTTGTTCTTTGACTTAAAACTAATTATATCTAGGCTTAGCTATGATCGAGGTGAGCCACCCCACTATGAGTTTAGAGCATCTCCCAAAATGGTAAGGGAGAGCAAGACGAGCCCTCTAGACCAGTGGTTCTTAACTTTTTGGTACCACGGCCCCCTTAAAATCTCCAAATATAATATATATAGTACCTAAATACCTTTCGTGGCCCCCCGGTTAAGAACCAATGCTCTAGACGCTTGTAAATCCGCTTGTAGCGTGATGTTGTCTCTTTTGTCTTACGTCCAGTCTAGGCTGCACTAATCGTTTCTGTTAAAACCTCCTCAAATGGTAACCGGACAAAAACAAACCTTAACTTACACCTTTCTCCCGGAATATAAATCTAGCTTAAACTGTCTTAACAACTGAACGTATCACCTTTACTATCAAAATTAAAATAATAAACAATAACAATGGATCTCCTCAATTTCATTATTTAACTCTACTATTCGACTTAAAATTATCTCGGAAAATTTGCCGTAGTAATAATATTTCGAAAATTAGAAATAGAAAGGTTTTATAATAATTAGAAGTATTATTTTATTTATTTTTTTTTTTTGGTCTTGATCATTTTTGTATTTCTACAACCACCTCCCCATTCTTATTTTCTATAACNTAAATAACCTATAAATTAAAGTATGAAATCCTAAATTACTGTTTATATCTTTAAGGTGACCAGATTTCAATATCTCAATATTCAATGCATAAAAAAAGTACTTCTTTACATTGTTACTCATCTATGTTCCTTTTTTAAGAATATAATTGGATAAAATTATTTATATATTCTATTTTCCAAGTAACTATTAAGACAGAGGGATGTTTAGTCCACTGTACTTTGGGACAAAGAAATATCACACTTCTGTTTTTATAGGAGGAGTAACAGTCTAAAGATGAACATTCAGTACACCTTCTGTAGATTGTTACTACCTTCTGTTTTTTATACGAGGAGTAACAGTCTAAAGAAGAGCGCAACAAAATTTGATCCGCAACCAAGGGTTAATTAATAAATTACATAAATTAATGTTTTAATTTATATAAATAATGTTTAGTTTATTTAGGATAATGTTATGGTTAAGTTGCGATTTTTATATAATATAGTGAAGAGTTTCAATGTGACAAATCATTTCTATAATATAGTATTTTTCTTTTTTATATTAATTATTTTGCGTCAGCCTTAACTATTTATATTTTCTATATTTTAGAGTAGGAACTAATAACCCGAGCTAAATATGTTTAAAAAGAAATATTCAACCTTTAATGATGAACCCATAATTTCTAGCCTCAACTCTTTTGCTATTGCGAATAAATTTTTTGGGAAAATTCCAAACTGCATTTTTATATATTCCCTGGAAACTAAGTTTGTTTCAAAATTCATTACTAAATTGTATTTTATGAGGGATATGCCTTCAACATTATAGCATTAGCATATATACATTTTAAATGAAATCTACTTTAATGATAACTTTCATGTATCTACTTCTAAATTAAATATATGAGCTGTAAGTTTAAATACGTATATAAAATATTGATCTTACCTTATAATTTCAATATGTTTCTTAAAGAAGAGGTTGATAACTCGTTTCAATTCCGGATCAGGTTTGATGATATAATCTTCTGATAACTTCTTGTAATGAAGTCTTTCTCCAAATTCTTCAGCTTGTTCTTTTAAAGTATCTACGCTAGTACTTATTTCAGCCACGGCTAACATGACTACACACTCCGTCGAAAAGTGAATGGTGCTTTGATAAAAGAATATACCCAACACGAAAACATAACCGATACAATAGTTTAAAGTATTTTCAATTTGAAACGGAAACCATATGGGTATAGTGGACCTTTTCTTGTTATCAATCAACGGGTAAACATTCCATGTCGCAACTATAATCAATATCATGTTGAAATAAAAACGAGCTATTTTCCTCGTCGTCTCTGCAAATCCTCCTTTAGTCTCTCTTTTAATCACATCGATAATTTCATCGATGTTCCTTCTATTATAACGTTCTACTGTCACTTTAACAATACCGTTCAGAGAACTCATAGCGAACGTAAAAGCGATACACCTTTCAGTTATGTGCTTGTTATCAAGGGCGAATTTAGCGCATAATACGATCGACAAGAATAGAAATAAATAAGTATAAATTGATCGAACCAAATACACATAGTTTGGTTCTCGACTAAACGGTGTAACTGTTGTCAATTTCAACAATATCTTCACAACTTTAAACATTCTTTTTTTTTGTATAATTTACATTAAATTACTTTAATACATTAGAGAAATTAATTGTCCTTCACTATTTATAGAATAAACTATACTTTTCTTGCTCCTGTAAATAAAACCATAAGAGTTAACGTTACAAAATCTTTATTACTAAATACTGTTCATACTATTTAATCATCAGGGGAATGTATCAATTTTATATATTGTAAATAGTTGCTAACAACAACAAGGATTAAAAACGGGAGACAGATAGAGAAAAATAGACTCCAGCGCCGGGACTCGAACCACGGGCCTCTATATTTCCAGTAAAGCGCTCTAATCACAAGGTAAAAATGAACTGCAATAAATTTACGCTTGAAATAGTTACATGATTTCATATCATATATAATAGTTTTTATGGAGGCAAATAGGTATTATTATTGGTATAGGTATACTGTTACAGGTATAGGTAATAGCATTCAAATACTTTTACCTCACTTATTATGGTTACCTTTTAATAATCATACAATTTTCAATTTTATAGAAAAACTGAAAAAGTAAATACGTTAATAAATCTCAAAGAGCATGAATATTGATCACAGGCTACTTTACTATAATCTATGTATATTTTTATTTGTATTTATTATTATTTTTTTTTGCTTTTGAGATTACCGAGTTAACCGAAGCATTGAGTTGAGTACTATTACAATGTGAAATTTTAAACAAATTCATAACACACATAATCACAATTCTTTTTGAGATTATGACACCTAACGTACACGCTATATGCCACACTAATTAAATTATACTTTTTTTTGTAGATTCTAGTATATTTTTTATTAACTTGCATTGACATGGGAAATACATAATCCGTGATGGTTTCAGAATCTAGGTAGTCTGATAGTGCTTTATAATTTATTAATAAAATGTGTACCAGATAAACAATTAAACCCTAATGGAATTATGAAAAAAATAAAAATAAATAAATAATAGGACAATAAATTAATTGTTATCTAATATGTATGTGTTCGCTACATTAATCTGGATAATGTTGCTGTTTGAATTTTATTTTTATCAAATTTGAGTAAAAATATTCATGATTTATTAAATATTGTTTTATAAAAAAAATGAATTAGTAAAATGGTAAAATATTTTTAACTAATAATAATAACAAAATCGTTTAAATTGTACGATGCAATAAAAAAAAAAAAACTTGTTACCAACTGCAATATTGTAGGACTAATGATTCTAAATTAACATTATTTGGTTTACAAATTCTATATCCATTTTTTTCTTTCTATCTTACAAATATGATTGTGAATTTTAAATAATGTAATAAACTTTTGTCCAAATATGTTTCTATCATGTCATGATCCAATTAGACTATAATAGATTTTTTTTTTTTTTTTTTTTTAAAGGAGGGTGAATAATTAAGTATAAAAAGGAAAAGTTGATTGTTACTGGTCCTTTAGTCTTTAATTTTTTCGGGAGTTTTGAAAAAAAGTTTTTTTTTTTTTTTTTTGGAGTGTGTTTTGTAAAAAAGTTTATTCCAATGTATGGAATTGTACTTGTTTTCTTTCATTAATAAATTAAGCTTGTTATTTCTTGGTAATTTTAACAGTCATATAGGAAAACAAAGTTTTGTATGCTTTTTGATTGATACTTTATTTTTTTATTCTTAAAAACTGTTTAAAAGTTTTAAATCCCAATTAATAATTGTCAACCATTAGTTTTTTTCCATTTTCCTTTTGACTTACATTTGAATAGAAAGCAATTATGTATTTCTATAGTTGTTTTCATTAATTCTTAATAAATGTACACATATACAAAGAGAATTTTGTATTTTGAGGATTGTAATCGTGGAGCAATTGTCCATAAATCTCTGGAAAAGATTTTCGTTCCAGAATTTGTCAAATCAACTCTTGACATTAAATTTCTATAAAGTAAGACTAAAAGGAAGACGGTACAAAAAGAAAGACTATAAATGCTGTGTATACTTTTTATTTATTTAAAATTGTGTTTTTAAATGTGATATCNCTATTTATTCTTTGTCATGTTATTTACCCCCGGAGAATGCTTTGTGTTTTTTAAAGTATGCCCTCAAGCTGTTTTTCTTTTGTACTTGATGTAGTTTATTCTCGGTTTAATCGTGTACAGATATATCAGATATACTAAAATATTCCAACAAGATCTTTTCAAAGTAAGAGAAATAATTTTTATAAATAGAGAAAATAAAATTCTTATAAGTTAACTTTATATTGTAGAAACTAGGCATAAAAAAAAAAACATTTTGGCTCCGTGTCTTTCTGTCGGTTTGTCGGTCTGTCGCTCAATTTATGCTAAGCAACAAATTTATCTTTCAAGCTTCACATCTGATTTCAATGAAATTTGTATGGTAGGTCATAAATAGCTCATTGTGTGTCCCATATAAGTTTCAAACTTATATGGGACAAACATTTGTTTCTCTTCCACATGCGCACAAACACAAACATATATTTATTTACACCTGTAGCTTCAAAATTACTTATCTAATATGAATGAAACTTTTATAGGTTACCGAAAGTAACCGGTAGACAGCTCCAGATTAATTTGAACCGTCTGCACTCCTTAACTTTTGCTAAAGTGATAGGATAATTCATTTAAAAAATTAAAGCAATTTGAATACACTAGTATTAGTAGTAGTCTAGTACTTCCTACTAGAACGGGTAGGACGAACCACTTGTTCGAACCTTGCAATTAGGCCTTCACTCGGGCCCTTTTTACACCCCGCGGTGTGCAACATACATATGTACGTTGTACCGCCGAAGCGAGTATGATGTGATCAATAGTGAGCCATATAAATCAGAGTGTCACGCCGAGGAATCGAATCCCATCTCGTTCCACTCAAGATTCAGTGATGGCCGAGCAGAGGTGGTTTTACCGCCACGGCTACGCTACCTCTGTTGAATACACTAAATAAACGGGAAAACAATTTAACAAATTAGACAATAATGGCTTGTAAAAACATTAAATCAATAAATAACGTGATAGGATGCGTGGAAGCTGTGTGCCACACCAATTGACAGTGTATTTAATTTTTTTGTATATTTTAGTTATTTTATCCTTTTGTTTTTGTATAATCTTTTGCCATTTTAATTGTTAATCTACTTGTTATTTATTTTAGTTAGTTTTAATTGTTGTGTAAGTTTTTGCTTAGTTTAAAATATCTTGTTTGATCTTAAGCACTGATGGTGGTCTTTTGAAGTTATTGAAGTTTACGTGGAGAGACTGTTTTTGTTATTCCTTAAACATGACCTCCAAAGGCGCTCCGTTATGTAATCTATAAGACATGGATAAGGCCAAAATCAAAGGTTTGAACTTACCATCATAAAGGTATGTAAAGAAAGGGTGAATAGAGAAGCCTCTATATTTTTCGTCTTAACTGTGAGAGATTGAGCGATATGAATAGACTTCATTTGTTTCAAACTTAAGTTATCCTCCTCCAACCGCCAAAACAAATTGTAATGAACTTCCTCGAACTGAAAAATTAAATTCTCAATTCAAATAATTAACATTTCGATACTAAATGAAATATTTTAATTCCATATTGATACTCCATTTTATATATAGTAGGTATGCAATGCTTGCAATATTGAGCTGAGCGTGCATTTTAATCACATTTATTTTTTTTTCCATTTTTTCTATTTTACCAATAGAATGACCCCTCATAAATGAAAGTATGACAAAAGTTAACATAACAACAATAACTGTATTCTTAAAGAGCTTTCCAACGACATGCATCTTGAAGGGCATATACTATTTTAACTTTTGTACCCCGTACCCCTGTGTACCAATTTGGACCATTTTATATTTATACCTACCTGTGGTTGATTACTATAACCGTGCCGAATTTTGTGCGGATCGGTGGAGCCGTTCAGGGGAAAACTTTTGTACTCCTTACCCCGTACCCCTGTGCACCAATTTGGACCATTTCAGATTTATACCTTCCTGTAGTTGGTTACTATGACTGAGCCGAATTTTGTGCGGATCGGTTCAGCAGTTCAGGAGGAGTATGCATCTGAAATAATGCAAAGTGTAGTATAAGAGCTTCGCTTCGCTCAGCTCAATAAAAAGTTACAATTTTTTTATTAGATTATTGGATCTACAGTTCTTCATTTTAAATAGTAGACTTTTTTTTCTAACTAGAATTTACTAGCGTTCCGAGGTTACTGGAGTACGAAAATTATTTATGTCTCCGATTTAAATAATTCAGACAGAAATCCGTTTTAGCCATCAGGGAAAAATCTGCTCCGTGTTTTTAAGTTCGTCTACCGCTAACTTTTCGCAAACCAACATATCTCAAAAACTACTTGTTCGATATCAATTAAATTTGGGTGGATGATCTTAATAAATCATCCTGCTCATGCTGGTCCCTTCTGCACCAGTTCGTTTCTCTTCTACGTGCGCTTTAAATATTTAAAAAAATAACTTTACTTACTTCGTTTGAAACGATTTGTCCGATCCAACAAAAGCAGAATAGTTCCAAAAATGTTGCAAATATGCACATCATGACTATAATCAAATCGCTCTGGGCTTTTACCTAAAATAATAAATAAATTTATGCTATTATAAACAATATCCTTTGTGAGTATACCATTTGTGAGAAATAATAATTGTTTTATTCGAGACTTTGAATATTTATTGGGGGTCAGCAGCCCCTTAGAGCTGCAATTTTACGTCAAAGCATTGCAATTTATGGAGTGTATATGGCAAAATTATTCTAAATCAGTTTTCTAATAAATTATACTCAACGTGTCTGTAAAGACGTAGATAACAATAATACTATTGTTCTGAACCGGGTACTTCTTTAGATGGTTACTCCCTGTGTTTTTTAGAATATAAACGACTTTGACTAAATAACTATTAAGACAAAGGGATGCTTAGTGCTTAGTCCAATGTACTTTGGGACAAAGGAGTAACAATCTAAAGAAGAATACTCCGTATACCTTCTTTAGATGGTGACTCCCCTTTGTTTTCTTAATAAGGGGAGTAACCATCTAAAGAAGTGCCCTGAACCGTAGGTGAAAGATGCATTGATTTATTATATCTTATTATAGTTTTTTTTTGTTTTTTTTGTTTTATTAGCTTTTTGTGAAAAACACCGGCACTACGGTAACCGAATTATTTTAGAATGTCAACTGAAAAACCGAAGAGTTGCTTTCGAGAACTCATGAAGACCGAGTTGGTCGTCAGATCTTTGTAAAATAAACGAATCATATTAATCTTGAAAGGTTTAGTCATTGTAGCGACAACTATTCTTGTCCACATTGTATATAATTTCTAAGTTTAAAACATATTTATACATTTATTATTAATACCTTTATTAAAATGATTTTACAAATAATACGTTACATATTTTACAAGTGATACCAATTTAATATATTTACGCATGTAAGGTTATCTCTCCACTAGGGATCATATATTTTTTTGTTGTGAAGAGAGAGTTCCCATAATCATATTGTATTGATGCATCTTTACAATAATTAGTTTTGATATAATTACTTAGTTATTTATTTAATTTTTATTAGTATAATAATTATTATTTTAGTTGTAATATTGATAATTATTATTATTTTCTACGAATTATTCTTGTATAAAAAAAACTATATAATCTTATATATTAAATTAAATTTTAAAATCTCAATTTATTTGTATGAAACTAAATGGAAATTTTACAACATCTGTTTATTTGTGTGAACTAGATGAGGTGGAAACATTCCATAGTTTCTTGTTACATTTTAACTCCGTGAAAAACATTAAGAGAAAAGTATTATGTGGAGGGGAGACCACTGGGTGGAAACCACAGCACATTTTGTTGCATAATATTAGCATAATAGCTTATAAAGCTAGGAATTGCAAATAAGGAATGAAATTAACTTTGTTACAGCTTTACATTCCTCTCTAATATGTAGTGGGTTGGTGGTTAGAGAGAGAGAGAGTACGATAATTGAGCTCTCTACCTCTCAGACAAGAGAAACCACTTTGGTAATTATGACAGCATATTTAATGCCAGACCTCTGGCGAAACATTGTGCGTTACTTAAGTTATTTCAATATATGTTTATTTTTTTCTACCATTTCGAGGAACTTCAAAAATATGCATGGGAACAGGAGAAATATCTCAAAATGATGTCAAAATAGCTTTCAAATTAGTGTGGTACTTCCTTGCATCCTATCGGGTTACGCTAATAATGGTATGTCTTTACAACCGATTATTGTCTAATTTATTCAATTTTCCGCCCTTTTTTAAATCTTTCAAAATTGTTTTGATTTTTTACATAAATTAAAGTATCAATTTAGAAAAATTGAATAAACGTACATGAACATGGCAAAAAGCGGCCCGCAATAATTTAAAATTTAAGCAACAATAAAATACAAGCTTTACACAAATCCAGAAACTCAGTTTTAAAATTGACAAAAATCGTAGGAACACTATAGTAAGAAATGACGATTGTCAATCAATGAAATGTAATTAAAATTATTGAAAAAGCAGTTAACCAATTTCTATTGTATAATTACAAAAAATTATCAGATTGTTTGTTAGCATTTAACTACTTAAAGTTTATCGAACATTTTTTACCTCGGATAAAGCATATATGAGGAAGCAAGCCATGAACACAGTCTGTGCAATCTGTAGCAGGAATATGTAGTTGGAAATTTTACCTAGAGCTGAGGTCTCCCTGAAACACGACAACCATAAACATATTTATTTAAATTGAGAAGTTAATAGGAATCCATGAGGAACGGAATCAGAATAATGGTATAATTATTTTGATTCCATTCCTCTTCGTCTTTAACCATTTTCGTTTAAAGTTGCTTACTTCTACAAATTATCAGTCTATTCTAGCGTAGATTTATTCGTCTTGTTTCCAATTTTTTTTTTTTTTCATTTATTGCTTACTGCTGATTGGTTTTACAGGTTCGTCGTTAATCTTTCTCGCTCGTTTATCATTCTTGTATTTCTGGCATATTTTTCTCTGCTCTTGGGGAATAAAGTCATTATCTACGATTATTAGGAAATATAAACATTGTATCTCTGTTTAGTTGGGTAGAAAGTGATTCTTTTCGTATCTGCATTAATTATACATGCGCAAATCGTATTAAATAAAAATTGTATGTATTATTATTCACTCAGCTAGAACCGGAATTATTATACTTGCAATGCGCATATACGTCTCATAATTCTAAATAATTCCGCCCCTTTACGCAAGATTAGCGAGTTGGTTTACATTTAACAAAACTAATATCCTGTTTGTTTTTTTTACAGTGTTGTTTTTTTCCTGTTGTTTACCAGTTTATAAGGAATTTTTTGTGAAAAACAATGAGTGTTTTCATTGATTATGACGAATATGAAGAGAATAATACGCCTCCCTAAATAATTAATTTGGCACAAAATGCAACTAATGATTACATATGATATTTTATCCCCAGTAGGGAGAAAATTCACATTTTCATCCATTTTATTCATTTTTTTCATTATTATTCAATTTTTATTCATTATTTTAATAAATAAAAATAATTGTTAGCACTTTAAATAGCAGATATTGGAGATTCAATATTAAAAACGAGAGAATTTAATTAAATAATAATATATTTTACGAAACTAGTTGGTTATACTGTTGCTTTTATTAAACTGTACCTCATTAATACTTTTCTAATATTTTATTAACAAGTATTTATCTTAATAATTTAATTTATGCTCCATTATTGTCAAGAAACACTGAATGAACAGAATTTTTTGGCAATAAATCAACTTAAGAAGCGGTTCAAGCCGATTTTTTTCTCACAAATAATGCCTTGATACTTGAAATAAGGCAATTTGTAAGTGGACATAGAGTCAGACATAGAACATTCAGGTAAAGTTGGATTCTAGATTTCTTTGAATGTTTTCTCAGACGTCTTCAATGACTAGCACGAGCTCTCTTTGCACCAGGTTTTATGGTTGTGTCTTTAACTTGACTTCTCTTGGGCCGTTTTCTCTATCTCTCTCAGGAACAGATAATGTTCTAGAGGCTAAAATGTGATTCTAAAAATAAAGTTTTATTTTCGAGAAAGACATTTGGTTTTATCTTACAATAAATATTAACCCTACTAGCATGCCTATTTCCTTTACTTGTTTGTCCGTTGTTTGATGCCATAAAACCCTTTATACTATCGTTTGTAAACTTATCTCAAGTGTTAATTAAAATAATTATTGATACCTATAACTAAATTTAGTAAAACGATAATAATTCCCTTCTACATAAAGTGAATTTTTATTATTAATTCTATTATGCACATTTATATTTGTATGGTTAGTATTGAGTACTTACAGAATACATTCCTTGTGTAGATTCAATTGATATCGCAGTTTGTCAAATTTCACCGGGTTTTTATTCAAGTTCCAATTCACTTTTTGATCTTTCTTGTCTACTCTTTTCAATTCATTGTTTAGGTACCTTACTCTTACGAAAATCGAAGAGGCCATAAGAACGAAGACCATGTCTAACGCTGTTTGAGTGCCGCAAACCGTAAACGAAAGGCAAATGTGGAACAGATACGCTATTGTATAATTAAAACCTTCCAGCTTAAACGGAAACCATAAAGGAGTCGGGAATTTACCGGAACCGCTGAAAAAAGGTGCTATGTTCCACATACTTAAAGAAAACGCCACCATAATAAAATAATACTTCATCAAGCTAACCGTTTTTGCGAACATGCGATCGTTCTTTATCTGTTCGAAGTAATCGAAAAACGAATCTATCTTTTTCTTCCACATTTTATACGAATACATTTTAAAATTGGATAAGGTACAGAGTAAAACGACTGAAGCTGCGATGCAGGTATCGGTTATTTCGTCGTTTGTATCGCTGGCTATAAATATGATACTCGATGCGAACCCCATCATATTGTTAACGTATATAATCAACGGGGGTAGAGTTGTTAGAAAACCTTTGCTTTTATTCCAAGTCAAATCTATACAAATTGTATCCAACAAAAATTTTAGAAGATGGATCATTGTATTTTTAGAAAGAAACGATTGTTCAAAAAATATTTGTAAAGAAACGTATCTAATTCATCTTTTAGCTTTGTTAATTATCATGAAGTTAAACAATTTATTTAATTACTTTTACGCATTAATGAAAAAGCGTAATAAATAAAAACTGCATGTATTATTATTCTTATTTACTCAAATAGAGCTAGAATATAAGAATCACAGCTCCTCTTAGTCTAGTATCAAAATGACGACAAATTATTTCGGTTAATAATTTTTGTTTAGTTCGTTGTCCATTATTAATTAAACGTTAAATTGGTTTGCTGAAGCTATTAGTAAGTTAAATCAACTGTTAAAATTATTAAATTTAAATGATTAAATTTAGTTATGTAAACATATACATTTAATAATAAATGTATTAGATTTAATAATTAAATATAATTCAAGTAAGATTTAAAATATTTTAAATTATACTTTAATGAACTAATTTTTAAAACCAAATTATTTTTAAAATTTGTCTATTAAGTGACTAGTAGTTTAGAAATCTATTATACTTGCAATGCTTTAATTATTTTTAAATAAATATATATACGTGTATAGTACTTTAAATATATTGAAAAAATTAAAAAAAAAATCCAATAAAGTTTTAAACTAGATACGAAGTATAATAAGTTAAAATAATTCGTTGCTTAAATGGGTTAAGTTAAGGTAATGAACTGAGCTTCAAAATCGATGTTGGTTACTTCTTTTTTTTTTTAATTCTGTAAAGACGACAAAGGCGTAATTAGATACTTACAATTTTGTATTTGCAGTTGTTCAATAGGCTAATTACTAATTAGAACAAAACTTAAAAGTTTTGCGTTGACGCTACTTTTATTTTTTGAAGGAGGGAAATGTAACTTGAAAAAAAAGAGGCTATGTAACTTTTTATCATTTGTACAAATATACTTATTATAAACTTAGTCTTAAGTAAAATAGTAATTTATCTTTAGCTTTAAGTTGACTTAGACAATGGTTAATATTTTAACAAATTTTGTTTTTTTATGTGGAGAAATGTTACTAGATACTCTTGTATTACTAAATACGTCTATAGTGAATTGATTTGTATTTTCTTAATCATATTTCTTTTTTTCTTTTTGATATAAATAATTAATACTTTTGTTTAGTCGTTTTTTCTATCAGCATTAACAAGAAATAATTATTCGCATAAAAAGATAAAGAGATTTCCTTTAAGTATTTAATTGTCTTTGCCGACAATTTTTTTAAATAATTAAAAAGAAGACAAAACTCACTTTGTTCTCTTCAATTTTTGTAGTTTATCAAGTATTTCTTAAATGAAAATTAATATCAGGGTATTTGAAATCTGCAAATTTAATTACTCTTTGATTTTCCTTAACACTTAGACAAGTAATTAAATTATTATGATGATTTAACTTTAATTAGATAGAAGAGTTTGAATAAAAATAGTAAAAGAGAAAAGTTTCAGCTTTTTATTTTTTCTTTGCTTTATGATTTTTTTGTTTTTGTTTTTACCTGTTTATAGTGTTTCCCAAACTTTTTTCGCTAACGGCACAGTACAAAAAAATAGCCAGTAGCCGCAGCTCACGTATTATTTTATGCAGCGCTTCCGAGATCCATGTCCATGCTGTCTTCCGGGGCCTATGTTTTTAGGTCTATTGAGCCCTCCACTGAAGGGGGGGGGGAGTTTTGAGAGGGAAATATTTGAAAATTACATGTCTGTAAATAACTTTTTTCTACGATTGATACGTAATATAAACATTGTATCTCTGTTTAGATTCGTAGAAAGTGATTCTTTACGCACCTGTATTAATTGAGCATGTGTGTCTCATAGTTTTGAAGAATTCCTCTTCTTTACGCCTCTAGCGCCGTAAAGAAGAAGAATTCTTCAACTTTACGCACGATTAGCGAGTTTGTTTACATTTAACATAACCAATTTGCCACATTAGCAATGTAATACCGTGTTTGCACACTGCAATAGGCTAAACCATATGTGAGAGACACCAAGGGATGTGCCACGC